>PVIU01016616.1:0-44453 GCA_004026605.1 Ondatra zibethicus | reverse complement strand
CCAAAGAGTCTATTTCTTCAATAGAATCTTCAGCGACTGTGATTATTTCTTCTATCTCTTGTATTCTGTTGGTTATACTTGTCTCTGCAGTTCCTGTTCATTTACCCAGATTTTCCAATTCCAGAGTTCCCTTGGTTTGTGTTTTCTTTATTGTCTCAATTTCAATCTTCAAGTCTTGAAATGTTTCCTTCCCCTGTTTGTTTGCTTTTTCTTGTTTTTCTTGGGTTTCTTTGAGGAATTTATTCATTTCTTCCAGCTTTTTGTTAGTCTTCTTCTCCATTTCTTTAAGGGAGTTTTTCACTTCCTCTTTAAAGGACTCTATGATTTTCATTAAGTAATGTTTAAAGTCATTTTCTTCTATATCTTCTGGGTTAGGATGATCAAGTCTTCCTGTTGTGTGTCCGCTGGGTTCTGCTGGTACCATGTTGCTTTTTAGGATGATGGAGGACTTCTTGCATTGGCGCCTTCCCATCTCTTCCTTCAACTCTTATGTCTCTTATGTCCACCAAGTATTGGTCTCCAGGGAGCTTGCAGGGAATGATGCATTGGGGGCATGGTAGATGGCTGTAGAGCAGCCCAGCTCCCTGCTGGCTGCTAGCAATGTGGAAGGCACCTGGGGGAGGGGGGCCCCTGGCCTTTCTCCCACGTGGAGGTTTTAGGGAGTTGGGGGTCTGGGGTCCCAGGGCCACTGATGTCTCACCTCTTATGTCCAGCAAGTATTGGTCTCCACAGAGCTCGCAAGGAACGATGTGTTGGGGGTAGCTGGCTGTCTAGCCAGAAACACTTTTCACAAGTTATTACTGATCTCTTCAATTGAACAAGGATATGTAAATGGAGACCCGAATAATCACACAGAAACAATATTAATTACAACCTTGTTTGACCAACAGCTTAGGTATATTTCTACCTAGCTCTTATATCTTAAATTAGCCCATTTTTATTAATCTGTGTATCACCATGAGGCTGTGGTTTACCAGTAGGTTTTGGCATCTGTCTCCTTTGGCAGCTACATGGCATCTCTCTGAAATTGCCTACTCTCTCTTTATATCTCTTCCAGCCTGGCTATATTCTACCCTGCCACTGGCCAAAGCAGCTTTATTCATTAACCAATAAAAGCAACACATATACAGAAGAACATCCCCCATCAAGGATAGACTGGTATGAGCTGAAAGATATGCATCTTTAAGGAAACCATTGTAAATTCTTGCTGTGGTTTGAATGACTGTGCTATTCCATATGCATACATTAGACCTTCAACCCCAAGGAGATTATATTAGAAGGTAGAGACTTTAGAAATTTACAGGGTCATGAAGATGCCTGTCTCATAAATGGACTCAGTGCCCTTACAGATGAGGATTCAGACATCAATCCAAGTCTTCTGTTATCTGCTAACATTGCAACAGGTACTATCTTTGAAGCAGAGAGCATACATCAATATGGTTGTGCCTTCATCTTAAAACTTACAGATTCCCGAACTGCTGTCAAAATAAGTTTTTGTTATTTCTAAATTATTCAGTCTATGATACTTTGCTATAGCAGGAAGATCTAATAAGATAGTCTTCCAGCTGTGAATAATCTTTTCATTAAAATAAATGCAGGGAGGGCTATATATTCAATATGCAGAACAGTGAAATTGGAGGAAAGATTCAATATGAGGAGCAGTGAAATTGCAGAAAATTGGAGCATGTTGAATAGGTATCACATAAGAATGTCAAGTCAATTAGTCCTATTTCAGAAATAATTTTGACAGAAAGCACTTAAATTATTATTATTGGTTTTTCAAGACAAGGCTTCTTTGTGTAACCCTGGCTTTCCTGGAACTTGCTCTGTATACCTGGCTGACCTTGAATTCACAGAGATACTTCCGTCTCTGCTTTCTGAGTGCTGGGATTAAAGGCATGCACCACCACACCTGGTATTATCATTATTATTTTTTTTCTTTGGCAATTGTGGCATAATGTCCCATTGACCTGATGCCAGAGGGATAGCAAGCAGCCCTCCCTAGGCATAAACTCTTGCTGGACAATACCTGGCCTAGCTCAGGAGTCAGCACACAGTTCTAATCCATCTTTGTGTTACAGATACCTTTTATTGCCTTATGTAAATCTTGTCTGGGACTTTCCCATGGGATAGAAAGCATACGGAAAACTTGGCTTAGAGGAAACCCCGAAAACTGTGGTACCTCAGGAATCAGGTATTTGTACCTGGCATTGTGTTTTTAGAAACTTCATTCAGTTTGTTTTGAGGTATGGAAATCTACTAGCTAAAGTATGAATATAGAAAAAACTAAAGATGCCAAGAGGCAAAGGGAAAGTGCTTCAATTCACTGAGACTGAGACCCCTGCATCAACAGAGGCTAAGTTCATTGTCAAGGTGTCTCTGAGTCTTCATTTCATGGACCCACGTGAACCCACACACCTGTGCCGAGTGACATGCGACAGACAACTTCATAGAAGTAGAAAACAGCAGCAGGTAGTTTTCCAACTTGAAAACTACACAAACTCTGTTTGTGTCCTTGTAGTTTGCATAGCAGAAATTTGGTGAGATGATCAATTGCAAAGGGTTCAAACCTTATTATTTTAAACAATATGTCCAATTCAATATTTTAATCAAATTGGAGGATATAAATGTAATTCCTTTCAGATAGGCAGTTCAGTTGGAGCAGCAGAGTGTAATACACTTCTAAAATCAGACAAACAATGACTGTTGGTGACTCATTGAATTCCTGTACTTTGGATTTTGGTATCTTCTTAAATGTTTATAATATAAAGTTACTTTTATAATTTTAATTGAGGTAAAATGTAAATACACCCAAATACAGAAATCTTGAGTATCTTAGAGTTCCATAATTTTTTGTCCATACAGTCATGTAACCATCAACCAGAATAAGTGGAATAACTGGATCACAGAGCAGATGAGTGTTTAGCATTGCTAATACAGCCAAATAGTTTGGCACTGTCTCTGTAGCAGTTTACATTTCCATCAATGAAGTATAAAAATTTTAGTTCCATCTAAAAATGGGTGGATTAGTGTCTTCTTTGTTGTTTCCTTTAGCTCCACTCACACCATCAAGCTGTCTTGACTTGTCTATCATGCTTTATTTCTGAAATGGCAAATGAACCACCATCTATTGCCTTTCCTGAGCTAGAGAAGTAGCAGAAAGGAGCCTGAATCCGCTATTACATTGATCCCTTGCATCTAGTATCATGCTTAAGTTCTTTCCATTTCTGTGAGGCAAGAACCACATATGTGACCATACAGTTTCAGTTTCCTTCTGCTGCTTTTTTTTTATTAAGTATAGTAGTATGGCCACAAATTGGTGAAGTGGAAGACTTTTCTTTCCCTCATGATAATTTCAAGTTAAGTGTTTGATCCTTGCTTTGACTTAGATGCAACCACTAAGTCCTGCCAATTGCCTCTTGACTCAAGTCTTACATTTCTATGAGTGCTGACCTAATTCAAGGAACAAGTTGCCATGAGACTGACTTCCCCCCAAAATCTACATAATATTACCAGATCAATCTTGATGTAACTTTGATTTTATTGCATATTTCTTGTAGGCCTAACCTTTCGGTAAAAAAAAAAAAAAAAAAAAAAAAAAAAGCAAATCGAAACTTAAGTCTTGATGACGAAGACGTACCTTAGTTTAATACTAATAAACTTCCTTAAATACCTCCACACAAATTCACAAATTCCCTAATTGTATGATAAAGAAAACTCCTTTATTACCAAAGAAGCCATGGACATTCTCATCTCACATATCTGCTCATAGTCCTCTCAACTTGAATGACTTTTTTTAGTTTATTCAATTTTTGGCAGCAATTGATTTATATTCACCCACAGACTTGAATGAGTTTCTTTCATTTGTTTTGTTTTGCTTGCATTTTTTTGAGCCCTGTGTAGCCCTGGCTGTCCTGGGGACTCACTCTGTACAACAGGCTAGCCTTGAACTTACAGAGATTCGCTGGCCTCTGCCCCAAGTGCTGGGATTAAAGGTGTGCGCCACTGTCACCTGACAGTGAACGGTTTTCTTACTGACTTTAAAGGTAGTCATTTCCCCATCCTCTCGAGCCTTACTGTGTTTCCAAGTTGTACCAAGCAGACTGCAATTATTTACAGAGTGCAAGGTGACATAGTAGATTTGAAAATTAATTATCTAGTCCTTAAATTAAACCAGGAAAAAATATAAGACATAAACACGAACATTTTGAATAGGAAACAAAGATACGTTGGTAACTTTTTAGCATGTACTATATAGCAGGCTATGCTTTAAGTCTTTCCCTTGCACTTGCATTTTCATTTTTGTAAGTAGGCACAATAATTCACTATTGAAGCTACAGATCTTAGCAAAGGTCACCTCACCAATAAGAGGAGAGGTGGAATTTGAATAGCCCATATTCTCATGGCCTAAGCTGTTTAGTACTTAAGAGGGAATCAAAGGGTTCAGTTGCCCTGTGAGGAAATCAGAGACATTCAGTGGGTTGAAACAGAATGGTGAATAGAGAGAAATGGGGAAACGTGTGGCCGGAAACACCAAGGCGTCTGAGTATGCCTATGAGAGGCTGTCTTAATCACATTAATTGATGTGGGAAGACTGATCTTAATTTTGGCTGGATCATTCATTGGGCAGAGGATCCTGGATTATATAAAATGGAGAAAGTGGGCTGAGAATGGTGTTTCTTGACTGTGGATACAATGGAACAAGCTGCTTCAAAGATCTCATAGCTTTGACTTCCTCACCATCATGGACTATGTGTTAAAATAAACCTTTTTCTCCCTTAAATGTATTGTCAGAATATTTTATCATAACAACAGGAAGAAAACTAGCTAAGGCTGAGAACTAACAAGCAGATATAAGTTAGAGTGAAATATGAGTCAGGAAAATGCTAGTTCTATCAACATCTACTGTCCCCCACAATACACTTTTTATGGATAAATTTTTATGGACAAGTTCTTTCTTGGCTCAAATTTGGTTCTTCAGTTTAAAGCTGTGGAAATGCTGTTCTATTTTGTTGGCTTGTCAACAGTTGAGTAGACTTCAGGGACTGTGTCATACCAACTAAATAGCCAAAAAGTCACTTAGCATACGGTATATTAATTTATAATGACTAAATTTTATGATACATAATGACATAATTTTATGATATATTGACTCACAGTTGTCTTCACAGAACATTTCTGATAGATAGGCCCTATTGATGCCCTCTAACTGAACTAAAAATAAAACCAAACTTTTTCCATTTGCCTGAGAGATCAACATGGGATAAGCCCTGCCAAACTTTCCAGAGTATCTCTGTGTTCATTTCTTCCTTGCTCACTGCATCTCACTATCCTGTCCTCTCAGATACTTGAATAATTATCCCCTTTCCATCTCATACCAATCCATTCACTACTCTCCCCAGCTGGAATTCTCTTCCTCTCCATTCTTCACTTAATTATATGGAAATTAGAAATTAAATACTTTAATTTCTTTTACTGACCTTAGTTAAAGAAATGTATTTTTTTTACAATTATATTTAATGAAAAGCCTTAAGGGGAGATAATCTTATTAGCACAAGTATTTTGAGAATTAATTTGAAGTGTCAAGCAGGTTGTTAACCTTAGCAACACAATGGACTGAATTTCAGAGAACATTTATAGTCTACTGAGCACATAAAAAGATACTATGGGAAAGAAACCTGTGTTGGTGGTTGTTTTTACTTTTTACTCTTTGCTCTCTTGGGGAGCCTGTCACCCAGCTCCCAAGTAAATCACACATGGAGTCTTATTTTTACTTATGAATGCCCGGCCTTAGTTTGGCTTGCTCTAGCCAGTTTTTCTTGACTTAAATTATCCCATTTACCTTTTGCTTTTGGAGTTTTACCTTTCTCTGTTTCTGTATCTTTTTACTTTTCTTCTTGGTCCTTCTCTGACAGTGTAGTTGGGTAGCTGGCCCCTTCTTTTCTCTCTCCTTGATCTCCTCCCAGATTTCTCCTTCCATTTTTTCTCTCTGCCTGCCAGTCCCACCTATCCTTTCTCCTGCCTTGCTATTGGCTTTGCAGGTTTTTATTATTATAGACCAATCAGGTGTTTTAAAGGGGCACAGTAACACAGCTTCACAGAGTTAAACAAATACAACAGAAAAGAAGGCAACACATCTTTGCATCATTAAACAAATGATCCACAGCAAAAACAAATGTATTACATCTTATATTAATATTCCATAACATACCTGTTAGGGCAAAAGTTTTTAAAGATGTACAATCTATCCCATTTTTTTCTAAAAGTATAGCTTTAAATGTCTTTAAGCACATTTAGATCTGTTACATATTTTACATATGTGATCAAAATTCATTTTTTTTATTTTTGAGATTATAATTTATCATTTCCCCCTTCCCTTTACTCCCTCTAAACCCTACCATACACTCCTCCTTGTTCTTTCTCAAATTGATGGCCTCTTTTTTCATTAACAGTTGTTACATAAATATATATTATATATATACATATTTCTTCTAAATATAATCTGCTGAGTCTGTATAATGTTACTTATATGCATGTTTTCAGGACTGACCTTTTGGTATTGGATCCAATTTTAAAGAGATAAATCTTTCAGAGAAATATTCCTTGTTAAGACTTGTGTATATCCAATATAACCATTTATGCTCAAAACTTCTATTTGCTAAAGGAACCTGTAGCTGTTAACTAATGTAATAAACTATTTTTGTGATAAGAAATGGAATTGAGGCCTGGAAAGATGGCTCAGTGTTAAAGAGCATTGACTCTTTCTGAGGACTTTGGTTCCATTACCAGCACCTATATGGCAGCTTGCAGCTTTGTGTAACTCCAGTCCCAGGGCTATCCAATATCCTCTTCTGGTCTCCATGTATACTAGGCATTCACATGGTGTATAGATTTCCTTGCAGACAAAAAATATTTTTTAAAGAAAGAAATGAATGGGTTCACCCAAGGACTCAGTGAACTTGCCAGTCCTTATTGTGAGCCTCCAACAAATTGGATGCAATTCCAAGGAGCAACCTTGGTTTCCTAGTTGGTTTCATCACTACAGATTCACTTTTAATGTCACCTTCTTTCAGAGGTTTGCCCTGGGAACTACATTTCAAGCAGTGCTTCGAAAAATTTTGGAAATCATTTTGTAGAGCCCCAGAGGACCAAACTCTTGTCTACTTCCACAAACCAGAACTTTTCTGTTCTTCATTATCTCTCCAAGTGATCCTGTCACCCACTGAAATATGAGATCTACTATCTAAATGTGTAACTTTTATAGTATCCCTTCATTTTTCTATGACATTTGTTTCCCACACAGCTCTTGTCACAAGCTTCCATTTACACGTGGTTGTCAGTCTCAGCTCCTAGGCCAGGAAACATGAGGACAAGAAAGGGAGCTTTGCTGCCAATCACTTTCATCCCAAACCTCAACACGATGCCCAGCACAAACCTGGGGCTAAAAGCTTAGATTACTAAGATATTCTTTGTAACAGTGAATCATAAATCTTTTGGTATCCGGGAGAATGTTTTTGGAAGATAAAAGCAGAATCCAGCCAGTTGTTCTAGTTTAAACAAGAATGGGCATTCCAGAGCCTTTGTCATTTGGCTTTTGTTGGATCCCTGAGGACATTATAGCACCATGATTCACAAAATGTAGTCTCTGTGCCACATGTATCAGGGACTGATCTGAAAGGAATGGTGGGTAAAACTCTTGACACTTTAGCATAAAGTTGAAGTTGGACACCCAAGATCTGTTGTATTCTTCCTAATCATAAAGAGGTACTTTGAAAAACATCTAGGCTCACTTTAAAAGGTCCTTGATTAAGTGGTAACAGGTATGAGTATCAAATTTTGACTGGTGAGTCCACATCTTTCTTATATTCTCTGTGTTGAAATTTACAGTGAATATTAGATCTTGTATTGCATAATGAAGCATGTACATGGTAACATTATATTTAAAAGTACATGTGTGCAGTTCTTTGGGTTATGTTATTGAGCAAGTCATTGTTTTAAAAAATTAGGATACTCATTTTACTTGAAAAAAAGACTAACTATGGTCATTTGGATTTGGACATTTGCAAGACATTGCCCTATAAAACAAAGAGGTTAAGACTACCACTTCCAAGAAATCAACTTATTATTGTCAAAGACAAAACTTGAGATTTTAAGAAATATTTCAAATTCTATAAATTTGTATAGGCTCCCCAGTACTTAAAAATGTTTTCCTTTTCTTTTTTTGCTGGTGATCACATTCCTTGTACTGATGTTTATATTGGTTATTCTACTCAACATCTTTGTCACAATAGGATATATATATTCCTTTTTCTTCCACAATTCTTTTAAAGAATTTAAGTATTAGAAATGCTCAAACAAATAAAAGGTCAATAATATTTACTTAGCATTTATCTGGACCAAACACTAATACATAATACTTTATTTAATCTTCCCAATGACTTGTGAGATTGTTTGCATTTTGGATATGATGAGAGCTTATCAAAAGAAAGACAAAATGCAGGCCTCAATGACTTTAAAGACTGAGCAATAATTACAGCCTTGGGATGTGTGAGCTTCTGTACATTTATACTTCATGGCTGTGGGGATGAAAACAACTTCCACAAATCTTTAGACCTACCTCAGACTGGTGATTCTCAAAGTGCAGTCCCTGGACCAGTAGCACGAGTAACATTGGGAATTTGTTAGAAATGGAGACAGGGCTCACAAGGGCTCACAGAGACTGAAGCAGCAACCACGGGGCCTGTATGGGTCTGCATTGGGCCCTCTGCATATATGTTACGGTGGTTAGTGTTTTTGTGGGATTCCTAATACCGGGGGTGAGGGTAGTCTCTGACTCTTTTGCCTGTTCTTGGGACCTTTTTCCTCCTGCTGGATTGCCTCTTCCAGCCTTGATATGGGGCTTTATGCCTAGTCTTGTTCAATCTTTTTATGCTGTGTTTGGTTGATATCCCTGGGAGGACTGCTCTTTTCTGAAGGGAAAGGAGGAGCAGTGGAGAGGGGAAGTGGGGGGTTGGGAGGAGTGGCGGGAGGGACATTTCTGTGTTGAAATTTAGAGTGAGTATTAGTGAGCATTCATATGATGTATGAGAGAAGAAGAAAAAAGAAAAAGAAAAGAAATGAGACTCTCAGGCCTCACTCGAGACCAGCAGAACCAAATTTGGGGATGGGATTCAATAATGTGTGTTGGCAAGCTGGAGAGGAGTCTGCTGCACCATGAAATGAAAGCACCACTAAAGTATGCCAACACTACCTCAGAACGGCAACGCAGAGGGCAGAACCACTAAACAGTTCTAAAGATTGCCTATCTATAGCAATGCGAGATCACCATAGTAACACATCACAAGTACTGTGTCAGTTGGGTTATGTCTGCTACTCTGCAGCGAAGTAGATTGTTCTCAGTTCTGTCTCATCTAGATGATACATTCCCTGTTATAAATTTGAACACGTGAGAGGAAATATTTGCTATTACTAATATTCAGAATACTAAGGTATGATCTTAACCAAAATGCTTATTGCTAAATACAACCTTGTCGATATCTGTCTAGTTGCCTCTTTCTACTTCTCCTTCAATGCCTAAAGGATGAGTGGTACAGACCCTCCAGCTCCCAAAATACCTTATTCTAAGACATCTTTGATCCAGTTCCCTGGAAGCAGAGCCTGGGGTGGGAATTCTGGTGTAGGCAATGTACTGAGGAAGCATTATTGGAAGAAAGGAAACAGCTTAGAGCAGTGAGGTTAAGCTAAGAATATTAGTTGCAGGGCGGCAGTGAATGTGACTTCCTGGCTGAGCGTGTTCTCTGAATCCTGAGAGCAGTACTCCAGAGAAATGGGTGGCTAAGAGCCATTATCAGACCATAACAACTGGTGATGGCGGAGGTGAGTGGAGAAATCCAGGCAAAGTGATCCAGAGGGACCCTCACCAGCAACTGTTACATGGATGCTTTTGTGACTCTGTTTATAGTTTTTTTTTTTTAAGATTTTTCGAGATAGGGTTTCTCTGTAGTTTTGGAGCCTGTCCTAGAAATAGCTCTGTCGGCCAGGCTGGCTTCGAACTCACAGAGATCCACCTGCCTCTGTCTCCTGAGTGCTGGGATTAAAGGCGTGCGCCACCACCGCCTGGCTTCTGTTTATAGTTTTAGATACCCGGTGTCTATCTCTGCCTCATGTCAGATCCCCCCTTCTGTCTAGCCTCTGACCCCACATCAGAACCATAACTCTGGCCCAGCCAGTTTCCTATTCTCAACCATACCTATGAAGAAATCAAGCCAAGTGGTTATATCCTAAACATGTTTATAAAGGAGTACTTAGCCCAAGAATTACCACTCTCAGTTGGGTATATATTAGAAACACTGCTGTTATTTCTTAAATTTTTTTCCCTGTAAAACGAAGGTACAGACTGAATTCCTGTTAAATACTGTTCCATTTTTTTGTTTTGTTTTTGTTTTTCGAGACAGATTTCTCTGTGGCTTTGGAGCCTGTCCTGGAACTAGCTCTTGTACACCAGGCTGGCCTCGAACTCACAGAGATCTGCCTGCCTCTGCCTCTCGAGTGCTGCGATTAGAGGCGTGCGCCACCACCGCCCAGTAAATACTGTTCTATTTTAAAAATTCATTTGCTTAATGGTTTTTGTTCAGAAAATAGTCGTACAAAAGAATGGATTAAAAACTAAATATAGTACTGTTGACAAAATCAAGTATTAATAAGACTGGAATGTTTAAGCCCATGACAAGGAATCCCATGCCATTTGACAGGACTATGATTTTTTTTAGCAATAATTGATACCATTTTTCTTGATAATTTAAAAGAAAAATTTCTTTATGATATCATAGTCATAGAAATGCAAAGTTGATCCATAAGACTTTGTTTCAGTTATTTGTATCCTGTATACATGCCACACAAAATCATCAAATGCCAGTATTGTTTTACTATAGGCTCTTAAAGAACTCCTCCCCTCAGTGGGACTTGTTTTTCAGTGTTGCATATGCGTGAATAGGTGTTTCTTTTTCACGAAAGCTATGGGGAGAAGTTCCAACAGCAACAACCAAAGGCGTGTATTTCTCCCGGCTAAAAGGCCTGGAAGGCAACACCAGACTGCCATTGAGGCAAAGATCAGGTCTCAAGCTTGCTTTGCACTTTCCCTTGCGGTTTTTGCACAGAGTACAACTTGCACAGCATCATATGATATTCTTGCTGGCAGGACCCCTTGACTGACTTTCCATTTTCAGTGTGACCCTTCATATTTGTCAAAAGGGATCCATCCTGAAGAACTGCTGAGTCAGGCCATCTCTCAAGATGTGACTTCAAGAAGTCATCAATGAGAACTTCCAAGACTAAAAGGTCCTGAAAGAATGTGTCCTTGGGGCTGGAGAGATGGCTCAGAGGTTAAGAGCACTGCCTGCTCTTCCCAAGGTCATGAGTTCAATTCCCAGCAACCACATGGTGGCTCACAACCATCTATAATGAGATCTCGTGCCCTCTTCTGGTCTGGTGGCATACATGCAGACAGAACACTGTATACATAATAAATAATTTTTTTTAAAAAAAGAATGTGCCCTGGATAGCTTCTCAATCAATATACATTTTCCACTCACTCTTACCACGTGAGAAGACTTGCCCTGGAATTTTAGCAATGGAACAAGGAATCCCCAGCATGGTAACTATGGTTCCAGGGTTATGTGCCGCTGTGGTTTGAATATGAACTATCCCTCCATGGGCTCGTGTGTTTGACAGCTAGTCGCCAATAGATGGCATGCTTTGGGATGCTGTGAAACTTACAGGATGGGAAGTTTCACAGATAAAGGTGTGTCACCGGTGATAGGTCTTTGAGGAGTATAGTCCGGTTCTATGTCCACCCTAAGCTCTTTGCTCCCTGAACTGTCCAGATATGAACAAACTTCAAGGTCCTGCCACCAAGACCATGTGTTCTGCCATGCCTTCCCAGCAACACCTTCAGGAGGTGAGCCACAATAAATGCCTCTTTTAAGTTGCTTTTGCCAGGTACTTTTGTCACAGCAATGCAGGAAGGAAGCAGTAAAACATGCCGTCAGTTGTTGATCTGGGAAGCTGTTTTTAGCCTGGGATTTTACATTAATCAAGTCATTAGAAATATGTACATTAGAATTATCTGACATTAAATTGTTTTTCTGGAAGTAACTAAAATTGATCACCAAAAAATAAAATAAAATAAACCTACTGAAGTTTCTTTCCCAATGTAGAAATCATTGGAGTGCAATTGCATGTGCTTTTCTATTTCCAATGTCACAGTGTTACAGAGAGCTTGTTAGAAAATAACTCTTTGGCTAGTTTTGTTAATTAAATGGATAGCATTTCTTATATATGCCAGGGTCCCATGGGTCACTGTTAGAGTTTTGTTAATCTTTGGAGTTTTGTGGTTTCATAAAGGGCAGTTGAGTAAGGAGGAAAGTGTAAGAAAATAAAAATAGCATTGAGAAAAACTTTAAGGTCAAGCTTTCTTCTTCCACATTTTTTTCTGATGATACAAATAATGCATTCTTAAAATGAAAAGTTTTCAGAGCTAACAATTTCTTTCCAGTTTTGTTTAAAATAGAAGTTAAATCATGTGATACAGAATGGTTGGAGAATTCTGAGGAAAAACTGACTACATCTTTTTTTTTTACCAAAAAAAAAATGATTTCAAGTTATTTCTGGTCGAGGAAGAACACCAGCCCATGTGGCTCAGGTGAAGTATAAGAGCCTATCATCATGGGAGAGCATCTGGTACTTGTAAGGATATGGCTTTGTGTATGTGCACAAGTGTTCGTCCATGTGTGGGTATGAATGTCGAAGGTCAACATCTGCCATCTTCCTCAGTTGCTCTCAGCATTATCTTTGGAGATGGGTCCACTCACTAAACCTGGTACTCACCTACAAGTCAG
This sequence comes from Ondatra zibethicus, assembly GCA_004026605.1. Lineage (NCBI taxonomy): Eukaryota > Metazoa > Chordata > Mammalia > Rodentia > Cricetidae > Ondatra > Ondatra zibethicus. The sequence continues at coordinate 31,557 of PVIU01016616.1, read as the reverse complement.
ACTGACTATCCAGTGAACTCTGAGTATAGGCCTGTTCCCATGCCCCACTTCCCCCATGGCTGTGTTAGGGTCACACACACACACAAACCTAACCTAGCTTTTTCAACTTGGATTTGGAAATCAGAATTCAGGTCCTCATGTATATGTGGCAGGTACTGAGCCATTGCCCTTGCTTCATTACCTTTAATGTAGTCCATGTAGGACCTGCAGGTTGCATTGTTCCAATATTCTTTGCTGGAAGATTTTCCAGTAAACCTCATTCTATTTCTCTTTTAAGTGCTTCCAATAAACTTCAATAGATGTGAAGGTCACTTTTGACATTTACTGCATAGTTTGATATTTTTCATGATATTACAGAATAATGTTTTATTGTATCTTCATTGTAAATCTAATTTTTTATTTATCTCTTGCTTACTCATTTAAGTCATAAATGTCTGCCAAAGAATATCAGTCAACCAGACTGAAAATGTTTTTTTAATAGAGGTGGAACATGAAGTAAATTACATTATTTGGTCCTGTGTAAAGTTGTTATTTTTAAGAACAACCACCTATATTATTTAGAATTTCAACTAAAACATTTAAAATCATATCATAGTCATTTGATGACACAAATTTTGATCATCTACAAAGGAGATCTATTCAAATTGTGATGAACACAGGTAGAGAGAAAATGACAAGCTAAAATAGGGCAAATAGTATATTTACAGAAATAGTCTATTTATGATAAACACAAGTGTGAAAGAATTAAATTGCTCTTACTGGAAAAATCAGAATCAAGGGCTACATCAGTCTCTAACGGACCTGCATTCCTAGATGGGTACCCACGGGTTTACCACATGCTAACAGAGCTTCCTCCCACTTGTACCATGAAGTAGTCAATACTTCATGATTAATGGGCATAGAGAGATGGATGCTCTTGAAGGACTCCCATCTTCCCATAAGTGGTTGAAAAACTTCAGTATGGTCAAGTTGTTATTTTTAAAGAATGCCATGATCTCTCTGTGCCCGTCTTACTCGTTGGCCTGAAAATTGTACTCTACTTGCAGGATGTCTGTCATCTAACTTCCTCATTGGTTTTCAGGCCCATGGCCGTAGCCTTACAGACCTCCTAGTAGCTGACTGCCTGGCAAATGTTTATTTATAAATGAGCACGAATGATCACTTATTAAGGTAATAAGCATAGATTACATTTAATGAGTTAGGCATTATGCATTGTAAGCATAGCGTTTTATGTTTAATAGAAGGAAATGTGTATGATAATTAGTATGATACCCAAATGTAATTCAGAATGGTGAATTAAAGAGTGAGTTTAAACCCAGTCAAGCAGATATTAAAGTGAATTGGCACTTAAACTACAGGCTTAAAGAAAGTCTCACAATAACAAACAAATAACATATGTTACTCATACCATGTATTAGGGATTTGTTACATTTTAAATTCTTCTCTTTTCCCATAAACTGACTTATTCTGTTGCTAAAGAGCATTGTTTTTCTCTTGGGATGCATCGCAGCATCAAAACTTTGGCTTCTGGAGCATAGGTGAGTAGTCTGTCAGCAGGGATACCATGACAGCCTGGAATGACATAAAAAAGAGAAACAAATGGATAAGCATTAGCATAACTCTGCCTTGGGACCTAAATCAAGAAAATTAGGTTTCAGTTTTTCACACCTATAGTTAAAGTGTCTTTTCCCAAGGACACGATAAGAGAACAGTTTTCAACTGATATTTCTTTTTGTTTGGATAAAGAAAGGTCCTGAGACATTAGACACACCCAAATATATACATAAACTCCATGTTTACTTAGGACTCATTCCCCTTGAAATGTGATGTCACAGTGCTCACAATGATTGGGTGTTCCAGTCAGTAGTCAGGACATGGGCACTGGCTGGTTTTATGGCCAAATAATCCCTTCTAGCCCAGTTCCTCATGTTTACTCCATGATTTGGACACTTGGAACCTAGAGAAGTTTGGTAGAAGCCACTATATGTAAGTAATAAATGTAAACTATTTAGGCTAATGAATAATGCTTGCTCTCTAAATTTTTGTCCTCTGGAAAAGAGGAGTAGCTCTATATACAGGAGCGTAACTTTGCTCTTGGGCTGTCAACCACAAATAGTTACTGTTGGTTTTACTTAACTCTCCCCAATATCCATGCTAGGGACAGTAGAAATTTATCAGAAAGAATAATAGTGAAAACACACACACACACACACACACACACACACACACACACACACACACACACACCAAGTGCTCCTTTTGTGGATGCTGGGAACTAAACATGTCTTCTTCAAAAGCAGTATGCATTCCTAACTGCAGAGCTATCTCCCCAGCCCCATGAATGTCCTTTTAAACAGCTAACCTATGCTGAGTGGTTTCCGTACATCACACCACTTTAAAACCTTTAATATTATATGAAGTGGTAAGAGTTATGAAGTGTAAACAATAAAGATGAGGTGCAATTCTTCTGAATGGTTGGTGGTAAGAAGTGGATCTGTACTTGCTTGTCCTGGGAATCTGATCTCTGTGCTCAGATAACTCTTGTCTCAATAAATCCTCAAGACCATTGGACTTTGCTTCTGTTTTTAGCCTTAGCTTTTTCAAGTGAGAAAATTTAGTTAAATGAAATTAAGATATTTTCCAAAGATCAGAGGACTGAATTTAAACCCATTTTTAAAAGCCTACATTCCCAAACCAGTATAATATACTGCCTTTAGGGTAAAAAACAAAATGCTTTGAATATATATGTAGGATGTGTTGCAAGCATGCTTGTAGGCATAATGCAGACCATCACAGACATGCTCATTGTTCTTAGGAATGATCTTTTTTTCTTTCATTTCAGTAGGAGAACAATAGACAAAGAAATAAAAAGTACAAGGTGTTACTTTTAGACAATAATATTTGAAAGTGGTTAAAAAGATGCTGAAGAATCAAGTAAGAGTAAGCAGCCTAGGGAGGCCTTGGTAGAGAAACATTGATAAAAAGGACGCAGGGAGGCCATTCTAGGATAAAAACATATAACAGGCAAAACTGTTTAAGTTCTTTTAGGGGTTTATAGGTCTGCATCTTCAGTTCTCCTTTATTGCTCATAGTCATACAACATGTCAAGCTGATAACACACACAATTAGAAATAGTGTTGCCAGACAGACTCAAATTAAAAGTTACACTTACATAGAGATGTCAGCTAAACAATACATTTTTTTACTATACGTATATTCTAAATACTATATGGAACATTTTTATATTAAAATACATTGTTTATCTGAAATTGCAATTTAACTGGTCATAGTGTATTTAATCTGCCAATCCTAGCTTGGAGAGGAGTGAATGATTTCAAGTACTATGAATCATATTCGTAAAGGTGTTCCATACTTAAGGGCCATCCAGATAACAGAGCTTGTAAGTATATGCATTTTCAAGGGTTTGTGCAGGTTACTTTAGTAGTATGGGTTAAAAAAATGTAGACAGAGGAAAAAAAATCTACCAGGAGTTTTTATAAGTATTGCTTTTTTAATAATCACATAAAAATACAAAACCAAACTCTCTGGAGAGGAAAGAGTGCCTTTTGTTAATGTTGCTAAATGAAAGAACTTAAAGACCTGTGCACTATGGAGAGAATGATGTGTTCATGAGAATGCTAGGAATAGATCTGTGGGAAAGTACTTAATGTAGACCCTACAAAGGAACTGAACGAACACACTTCTGCTTAAAGACCTTACACATTTTAGGAACAAAATCTATGTTCTGTACCTTTCAGTACTCATTGTATGCATCTCAGACATGGAAGCAAGGTTGTATCTTTTCTTCTTCCTTCCATCTTGATTTTAAAGGAAGTTATGTAGTAGAAAATCATTCCCTAGAGTAGCGCTGCTCAATAGAACTGTCTGGAGTGATGAAAAGACACTGCCTGTGCTGTCTAATATAGTAGCTACTAGCTACAGACAGTGTTGAACACTTACTGTGGGTTTGGAGGTTAGTTTGACCGAGAAATTGAATCTTCAATTTATTAAGTTTAATATAAATTTAAATAGCTATGTGTACCTAGTGGCTCCTGGACTGGTGGAACAATTGTAGGATATTTTCCATTTAGAACATCCTTTAAAAATTATCACCGTGACCATTATGGACAAGCAGAGAATAATTTTATTGCCTATAAAACGTGGATGCAGTCTGGATGACCTCCAAGGTCTCATTCTGCTTGAACGTGTTCTGCACTTAGAAATTGTAACAGGCTACCTGAGGGCTGGATATTAGTGTCTTGTATTTTTATTTTAAATCCCCTGTGATGCCTGACAGAGCATCTGGCAAAGTTTGGAAGCTCAAATCATGTGGCTGAAATGAATTGAATTACTAGGGACCTCCAAATCCGCCAGCAGAGACACAAGGAAGACAGCCATGTGCTGCTACCTTTCCATCATTCATGCCAAGCTTGTTCATTAAGCAGTCATGCCTCTTCTTTTTAATCCTACACCACAGACACAAAATTTCCTTTCACACAGGACTCCAAGTAATGATGACATTAGTGTCCTAAATAAAATGAAGCCTCATTTGTAACCTCTATGACTCAGTGAGCTCATTTTATGTGTGAGAAGATTGGGACAACTTATCCAAGATGACACAGATGGCCTGCATTGAAACTCTTTGGTAGAAGATATTTCTTCATAGCCAGTTCAGCATTCTTTGAACTTTAGACTCTCTATATTCATTTTTAACATACTTCTACCTTCTAGATTTCATTAAGACAAATCTTTTCCTAATGATAGTATTCAAAGGCAAAGAGAATGGTGAAACAACAGTACGACCTAGATGGATAAAGTGGGGTGTAAATATTCATTGTATGAATGTATATCTTATAAACGTTTTAACCACATCAATACATTATACATTTATTTGGAAGTAAACTGAACTTAAACATGTTGTGTAATAAGCTTTCAAAGTTCAGAAACATAGACTATCTCCATATTTGAGATTTTTAGAACTTTAAAAAGCATTTCCCCTAGTATTTCTACAACCTTCCTTAACAGATTTACTTGGATCATCTTTGGCAACTTTAATTGCTCTCTGATGAAAAATAGAATCTGAGGGGTAAATTTTCTGTCTTTTCCTAAGTTAAATGTTGGAGAGCTTCCATTTTCTATTTTTCATCATCTAGATTTTTAATACCCAAATGGTGGTCCATAATACAATGGCACCTGAATTATCTAGGTTCTCATTAGAAACACCAACTATCCAGCTCCATCTCTGTACTAGTAAACATAAACCTTCACTTAACAAGATACTTGGGTGAGTGAAATGAACACGAAATCTTCAGAGACTAGCTTATAACACATTAGCCACTATACTAAATATTTCATGGATTGGTTAATGTTTACAATGATCCTCTTCTCACTGATAGATAACGGAAGAATAAGAAAGTAGTCCTTCCCAACTTGCTTTACTCTACTATGGTGATTATTAGAAGATATACTGTGTTTTCCAGATTTCCTTGAAGCTTGAGTACAGGAATGGTGATGAGTTACCTCCACTGAAGATGTGGAAATACTAGTGGACGACACACAATGGAAGCCATTCTCTGAATGGTTGACGCTTCTTCGGTTCCATGTGCAGGTAGAAGCATCTGTTTCAGCTAGTGCATCTGAGTCCAAGGGCTGCAGGTGGGTTTGTCTGGATTCTTTCTGGCTATAGAACACCCACAGTGGTTTGGGGGTAATTTCTCTGCCTGTGATGTCCTTGCTATGTGGTGCTCCATAATGATTCACTGAATCCCCTCTCCCAAGAGATTAAAAAATCTCCATAATCTATGTAGGATGGAGTCTATTGTTTGCAGTTAAGACTCTGAGTGTACAGTAATTGAAATCAGTTAAACCACTTAAAAATGGCGGAGCTAGCTTATAGCATGTGTGTATTCAGTTTTCCAGAGAAATTTCCCACTGAATATTGCAAAGCAGTTTTTAGGGTTAATATTTCTTAGCATATCGGTGATAAAGATGATCAATGGTTTTGTCTGGAAGGGACTAAAAATTTCTGAAGTAAAATTTGATATGAATTTTGGAAATGTTCTATACCTATAAACACATATATCTATATGGCCAAACTCAAATGGAGAACTTCAATCATTTGATTAAGGTATCAAGAAAAGAATGAACAAGAAAAAGAAGAGAAGAAGGAAATGGATTTTTTAATCCATTTTATAACAGGCACTGAATTAGCAGCTTCACTGAACACAGACAGATTAAAATCTAAAAATTCTATAATATGTAACAGTTGGCCAGTAAGAGTAGTTAGTTCTCACAGCAGTTAGAATTTTGATTAAAACTGATGAATTTGGAAGGGGATCAATTTTAGTTCATTAAAATATACTATGTATGCTAATAAGAAATACTGACTTATTAACTTTATGAACAAAACTAGCTAGATACTAGGCTGGCAAAATGGCTCAGCAAAGTAGAGACAACTTGCCACCAAACATGAGGAGCTGAGTTTGGCCCCAAAGACCCACATGATGAAAGTAAAGAACTGACTTCTGCAAAAAAGGAAAAGAAACTCCCCTGGTCTACAATTACACACCGTGATAAATGTGTGCCACCTGTGCACGCTCAAAACTAATTAAATAAAATATAATTTTAAAATAAAAAGCAGATGCCATATGAGCAATCAGTAGAGTTGGATAGCCTTGGTTGCTTATTTACCCAAAAGCATGGATTGCCAAGTTGCAAGCACACTTAGACTTTCAGACTTTCTTACCCTTCCACACACATCCTTTTCCTTACCATGATTGTCCACTTTCTATTTTCTGCCTCTGGGAACACTAATGACCGTGGAGAATAAAACACTTCATCATCCACTTCTTCCGGCTTTCTAGGCAAGCAGTGTAAAAACGTCCAGTCAGATGCAGCAACTTTAGCAGTCTAAAGAGATAGGGATAAGATGGCATTTTAAGTATCAACTCTTCTATGTGGCAGTCATATATCTCTTCTACAGTATTTACTGACACAGTTGTCCTGGCCTAATGTATCACTACAAAACAAAGGGTAGAGTGAATTGGTTAAAGACACCAATAATGAATTAATTCCTTTAACTATGGCATTTTGTAATCACTCTTTTACATTTGGGAGATCATCACTTCAAGTTAAACCAGTAATTCACTTTTCTGATATTCTGTCTAGAAGGGCAATGGCCACTTTCAGTCCTCATATGTAGTTGGTAGCAAAAGGTGCCAATATACAAAGAAGTTACTTTGATGCAATGGTATTATATTTTGAGCTTTTTTCCCCAAATTACAAGTGTTAGCATTTGAATTACTTTGTCACAAACTAAAATAATTTTGAAGAAAGCAGTGAGGCAGGAGTACATTAAGAAAGGTTCTGAGCACTCTGCACTAGTTATTTTCTCCCCAATGCAAATGTGCCATGACTCTCACCCGCAGTTAATTCCCAAAAGTAACATTCCCCCATCCATTTCCATTTTTTCACTTACAGATTCAAACCTACATTGCCTCATGCTTTCTTACCTCAAAATTACTGCCTTTGTACTAAAATTTTATTTCACTTTTAAGTTGAGAATAATTGAGCTTCTAAGCACTGGAAAAATGAGATGGAAAGGAAGTAACATTTATACCTGTCATACATCAGAAAAATTATTATTCTGCAAGCTTACAGTACCAGAATCAGAAAATCACCCAAGGCAAGCAGGAGGCAAAGCATAGGTAAGTTAAAATAGTTCTACCGAATATTTGAAACATATATGACAAAAGATTAGCTATAATGTATAAAAAGTTCCTACAAACAATGACAAAAGGGGAATAGAAACCAATATGATAGCAATGTAAAGACATAGAAATGGAAATGACCAATAAATATGAAAAGATCTTAGCATAACCAGAAAGACAGCAAATTTTAAAAATCACAAGATATAAAATGTAAATAACAAGGATGTATGGAGAAAGAACAATAATATACATCTAGAAGAGTTTAAACTATTCACTCTGTTTGGAAGAGCATCACTGGTATTTTTTAAAGTATATAACACATCACACAAAAATTCTTCCTTCAGAAGCGTATTCTCTAGCAACGCTTTATAAAGAAATTATAACAGTTCATTGTAGAACTGTTTAAAATTAGGATTTTTTAAATACATGCATTAATATATCAGTAGGAATTATAGACAAAACTATTAGTCACTTGTACTTCACAGATTCTATGGGCAGTACTGCAAAAAATAAAATATCTAAATAGAGTTAACTACAGAACTGAGCTGTGACTGGAATGGTCAGGGATACTGGTGATGTTTCTCCATCGAGATGCTGGGAATAAATTCACTTTGTGGAAACAGAATCAACTTTATACTTATGCTTTGTGCTTTTTTTGTTTAAATGCATGCTGCTCCTCAATAAAAAATCCATTAAAAAATCCCCAGGGGCTGGAGAGATGGTTCAGCAGTTAAGAGTACGGGCTGCTCTGCTAGAGGAGCGGGGTTCGATTCCTAGCACCTAAAAGGTAGTTCCCAATTGTCTGTAACTCCAGTTCTAGGGGATCCAGTGCTCCCTTGTGACTTCAATGGGCACTGCATGCAAGCGGTTCACAGACATACATGGAGGCAAAAAACCCATAAACATAAAATAAAAATGAAAGTTAAATACGTTTTTACAAAACTGAGAATATTTAAATGAATTGATAAGAAAATCTAATTTTTCTTAAGTGAAAAAAGCAAGTGAGAATAATATATCTAAAGTCCATGCATCAAAAATCAAATCAGTATTTGTATGCAAATGCGCAAACATATGTAAATGTGCAGAAAAGGGCTGAAAAGAACCACATTGCATTGTTAAATAGTAGCTATCTGTGAGCATAATCACTGTTGAGAGAGAGGTAGAGACAGAAAAAGTAAACGTGTTGGTTATATACCTTGTTAAAAGGGGGGGAACAGTTTTGCTTTGTTTTTCAAGCTTCCATTCTATTTGATATGTAATAAGAAAATTATTTCTGTTACTTTATCCATAATTTTTGTGCGTCTGTGTAATGACTTCTCCACCCCAGTGTGCTCTTGTCATTTAGGGTATGCTTTCAACAGAGGTTCTCAAAGTTGGGCCGTCATGTAGCAGAACTGCATCATCTGGGAATCAGATAAGATGCAAATTCCTATGTGCAGGAGCTACTGAGTCAGAATCCCTGGGCTTGCCGCCTTCCAGCAATGCACACAGGACATTCTGATGATTGCTCAAAACTGATTGAAGCAGAGTGTGTAGAGGAAGGTAGAGTCTGGTGGTAGAGTTCTTTGCCTAACATTCACTAAGCCCTGGGCTCCATGCAAATGTCCAACACTGCAGACAACAAAAGACAGGCTGTCCGAAAGCAAAGTATGATATGCAGCTTTTCTGATCTTCCTGGAAGGCATTAGATTGAAGGGGTGTCCCTTAGAGTCCCTAGGGAGGGTTGGCAAAGCTATCATGAATTTGAGAGACATTAGAAAGGAAAAGCAAGAACTAACCTGGCAAGCACAGTTGTGGGCTCTTCTTATGGGAGAAAGCTTAAGAAATCGCATGCACCTGAAGCAACCCAGTGTTCCCGAACTTGCACACAGTAAAGCATTTTGGGATCTCTGTTGTTGATAGAGGGGGGAAACTTACTTTTCTCTACAGCCCAGGTTTCATAAGTGTTTTTTTTTCCCCAGAGGCTATCGCTAATGTTTGGGAGGACAGAGATCATGATGGGGTGCAGTGAGTTCTTAATAGGGTATAGAAGATCAGTCTACTGTCCCTAAAGTGAATGAGGGCCGAGGTGGTGCTAGTCTTCATGAATGCAGCTAATGAACCTTCAGAGAAGCAGAAGTTTGTACCTTCATCGTAACCTGGTAACCCTGGAAAGCTTGAAGACGCTTTTTCTTCTCCTCCTCTTGCCCCATACTTATCCAAGTGTCTGTAATTAATACATTGCCACCACGTGCTGCTTCCAATGGATCATTCGTCATTGACAACTTGGTACCATTCTAGCACAGAGAAATTTGCTGGTTAAAACACTAAAACTTCATGGGACAACAAAAAGCAATTCGAACATTACAAGAAGAGAGCGCATACCTCCTTGGCATACTGCTCTGCCTGCTTGACTATATTAGGATCCGGCTCATAACCCTGCAAGAAGAAAAAATAGCTGTTATTTAGGCAATTAGATCATTTAATTATAGATGACACTATTTAATATACCTTATACCTATCACATATCTAATGACTTAAGACAAAACAAAATAAAGCTCAAGAATAGCCTCTCTCTTCGCTTTTTTAAAAGATGTTCCATATTCAGAGCCATTGGCTTTCATGCTGTCCTTTGGACTTTAAAAAGGCAAATAATTATTCCATCTTTTCTGGAATATCTTCTGTCTTCCTCAATTGTAAAGACAAATAAAGAGTATGGTATTTTTCTACCTCAAAACAGAATTCTCTTTGGCCTTCCAATGGAATAAGAGTGTTAAATACATACTTGTCCAGTCTAGTGCATTTTTTATCTGTGCCTTTGCACACAAAGCCCTTATTTTTAATCTAACTGACATACTTTTCCTCATCCATTCCATGAACAATCCTTTGAAGTCTCAGTTTGAATGACTGCTTCCCAGAAAAGTCCTCTGTGACCACTCCAGCTAAATACTAATGGCTCCTGCCTTATTCTTTTCCAAGGGAGTGCGACTTGCTTTGATATGTCATTTAGAATGGTTTGGAGAGGTAAGCAAGGTGCCTATGAAGAGGTACTCAGTCTTAGGATTAAATGCTTTTGCATGTGGGGGTCTTGTTTACTCACCCTAGTCTAAGCACTAATTGTGGGGTTTGAACTGACACTAATCCCCATAATTACACTCACCCCCTCCTTCATCTTTCTCATTTTTTGAATTCTTAGCATTTATTATGAATCAATTGTTGTACATTTTAAGTATTGATTTCTGCTGAATGTTGCGGTATCCCCTTCACACCCCACCAATATGGATAATCACAATTAAAGGATGTACTCCTCTCTGTTTCTATGGTGATGCTAGGAGATGGCTTCATCTGTCAGCCCCCTTTGGACACTGACTTAGCTACAGAAGATCACTTCACTCGAGCAAACACAGCCTTCTAGGGTCCCACAGATTCAAGGAGTGATTGATAGAAAGATATGAAAATCAGAGCCTCTCTGCACAAGCCCAGACAGTTCCAAGTGACCATTACATATGCAAAATGCTCTGTAGGTCTACTGAAACTGTGGGCTGGGACCACATCACAGCTCAACTTCTCCCCCTGCACACGACTGCATCCCTACCCTGCTCTTTACCACAGTCATTGATTTCAAGGACATGCTGTCATGGGCATCTTATACATCCTACACACTTAAACTCCAAGAACCTCAGCTTGTGGCAGGCACGGCCAGGTGCATTCACTTGAAATCTGGCTTCTTTACTCATACTTATCTACCATAGTTCTCCCACCATCAGATTCTAGAGGAAAGAAACTCCCAAGATATTGATCATGATAACTGCAGACATTTTAAAGGAAGCTGTGTTGTGTTCCAACTGCCATGAGCTTTTGGGGCCTGCTTTATGAGGTTTGGGGGAAAGCAATTAATAAAGATTTGTAAATTTGGTAACAAATGTTGTGATCAGTCATACCATTAAACATGAGTAAAGAGACATGGATATAACACCAGGTGCCTACTGTTCTGAATATGGAGTCTTGCTCTCAGAGAGCAGGTTTCAGACTAAGAATCATTCTGAGAGGAGGAATCAATAAGGACTTAGGGAACCGAGAGGAAATCACCCAGCCTTGTACACCCTGAGCCATGACACAGAATGCAGAGGCAGATTCTTCTCTCACATCTCAGTTTTCAGTACTAAATCATTCATTGGCTTCTACATAAATCTTCAAAGCAGATGAAGAAGGGGGTTCTAAATATTCACTTAGAACAATGGTGAGAAGCATTTCCGTCGATGGCTATGGAACACTGCCGCAAATCATGGACAGAATACTTAGTTTTGAACATGGAAGTTATTCTTGGGTGAGGCATGAGGAAATGGATTACTTATGACTTTGGAATTGTACAATGTGTCTTAAATTTGCAATAAATCTCCTAGCTTTATCTTTAAGGGAAACAGTTCCAATAATATGCAAAGACTTACAAATTGATGGACCAACTTCTGCACTATCAGACTTAACAGCAGGGGTTTTTTTTTAAAAAAAAAAAAACAAAAACCTTGCTCTCACCAAGATTTAAGTGGCTTTTGGTACACTTTATCATTTAAATGAGTTTCCATAAAAGAACAACACTGAAATTACTCCATAATATTGGAATTTTTCTTTTAATGCTAATAAAACATTTTTGACACGCAATAAAATGTTTAAACTGTATATTTCTTCAACAGAATGGAGCCATTCCAAAATCACCTTATAGCAAGGAACAATTATTGTTAATGCACATTTTAGCTGTAAAAGAAAATGCAGTCACATTTTGCCTTAATACGGAGCCTTTCTGCAGACCAGTGTTCTAGTGAGGGTGTGCTCAAACATGTCAGATCTGAGCTTTAATTTCAGTGCATGTTAAATGGAAGGAGTATGGTGATTGTTGCAAGGGTCATCTCTCTGAGTCACTAAACTTCACTGTAATAGGAGAGCTTCCAGAGCATGCCATTATTGCATGTGTTTGCCATTTGTTCTACAGCATGGCAGGTAAATTTGGGCAAATAATGTCCTTAGAAAAGTCCTAAAGATAGAGCATAACTCAGAGGCAAAGTATTTAGGTAGAATATTTGAGGTGATCCCCTGCACCATACGTGCTCGCACGTGCACGTGCACACAAACACACACACACACACACACAGCCCAATGGGAACCTCAGAATGTAACTTTATTTGGAAACAGGGTCTTTGTATATATAAGTACTTTATATATATATGAGGTCATGGTGGGTGACAGTAGACCTAAATTTACTACGCTATTGTTTTGAAGAACAGGAACATTTGCAAATAGAGATATATGGACACAGAATGAAGATGATAGAGGAAGGGATTGGAGTAATTCAGAAAGAATCCAAGTAACAAATGGAATATGGCTGTGCCAACACCTAGATTTCAGACAATGTATTACTGTGCTTTGCGAGCCACCCAATTTGTGGTCATTTGTTTTGGCCACCCTAAGAAACTAAGAGAGAAGAATGCACTGATCGATACTGACTTAATAGTAGAGAAAATGATGTAATGGTTTTTTTTTGTTGCTGTTAACTTGTTTGGGATATAAAAGGCCATGCAAGTATGTTTCCAACACAGAACTTGCTGCTTTTTTCAGAAAGCCCACTCTCTGGCTACCAGGCTGCTCTTCTCCCTGTAAGCACCAGAGACCTTGCCACTCTACTACGCCCGTTGTCACTCAGCAGTAACTGCTCCAGAAGAAGGGAAACCCGCTCTCATGCCTCCAGGTTGAGACAATTGTGAAGCATACCTTCCACTCTAGACCTCGCTTGCTGTATCAAGTTAAGCTTCTTTCTGTTTGACTGAGCATATCACAGTGGTCTGGTGACCAAAACATCCTGGTTTTCCAAATACTCTTGACATTTTTTAGCATTTCATGCTTCTCATCTCCCGAAATACCCAGGTCTAGGGAAACCAGGATGGCTGGTCCCTATAAATGGTACACTTCCTTGACTCTTTCCTTTCCCTAATCTTCTACTAGTTCCCCGTATGTCTCCTAAATCCCTACCCAGGGATACGTTAGGAGGAAAGAGGAAACTTAGCCTAAGACACAGGTTTGGTTTGGGGGGAAAGTGCATGATGTAGTCAGGGACTGGGTGATTACTATTCAAAAATTCAGATATTTATCTTTATGCTATAATTCATGCTCCTGGTAGTTGGTAAGTAAAGATCAAATTAAAAAAAAAGCAGAAGCAGAGAGAAAAATTTTGAAGTTCCCCCCATGTTCAGCTCAGAATGAGCCACAGGTGAGACTATTGGGAAGGAGCAGCCACATGCTTGTTAACCGACAATGGCTCATAATCACTGTGGACAGTAGTTTCCTAATATGATGCTCAATTCTCTTACCACAAATCAACACTTAATTTCTGAAATAGTTTCTTTTTAGGGGAATTTTCCTTTTTAAAAGACTCCTGAAAGGACACCAGAAGCTAAATAAGAAACAGAATGGGGAGAATAGAGCAGCAGATCCGGGTGTTTAACACATTACTTGCAGATCCTTCAGGGTCATCTTGGGCTTGATTCCCTTAGGTTAATTCCTACCTTTTCCAAGTTCTGTTCATTCTGTGAGGAACAAGGGTATCTTAACATAGGGCTACTTCTAGGGAATGTGCATGTTTTATTTTAGTTTACTTATTTATGCATGTATGCTATTACACAGATCAAACATTTATGTGTTAAGGAATTCAAACCATATAAAAGGACAACCCCCTTAAAAAATCTCCCTTTTACCTCTATTCTTAAACCTTTTAGCTCTATATAGAGGTAACAACCATTGCCATTCCCTTATATAGCAAGAGTTAAGATATGAAAAATACACATTCTATGAGAGTGTATAATCAGGATAGAAAATATGTACGGGTAATTTTCCTAGACACGTGAGATTCAGATTTAAAAATCCCAAGAGACCCTGGAGATGAGGCTCAAAATCTTAAGCTGGATGCCAGCAATGTGTCCTTCACATAGGATCGACTTTTTCTTTTTCTTTTCTTTTTTTTTTAATCAAATTGCGGTATTAGAGAGATTATAGCACCATTTCCAAGCATTGAGGATTCTACATTGTCTGGTTTTTCACTGCTTTTTTCAGCCTGTGTGGTGATAATAAACAAAGATGCCAGTCATCATAATGACCAGTATTAGGGCATTCAAAGGCATAATTTGGATGTGCTTTTTATCACACACTTGAGGAATAAAAGGCATCAGCCAAGACTAGCTTCCATTATAGAAATGGAAAATTGGGCTCTTAAGCCAGATAGCCATGTAACAGAAGAGTTGGTAATATAGCTTAAATTGTGTAGCCTCTGCTATGCTGTCCTTGAGCAGAATTTCTACCCAGCAATAACATTTGACCAACAGGGAGGTTCTTTCAGGGCAGAAAGTTTTCCTACCTTTGGAGTAGCTGCTTGAAGGTGCATCCCGAATTTTGCAGCACTCATCATGATGGAGTGCAGGATGTTGTTCCCATCCCCTATCCAGCTGAGGGTAAGGCCTTTGAGAGAGCCATAGTGTTCCTAAAAAAAAGAGGTAAAGGGGATTAAATACAGGGAGGAAACCCACTTTTACGGAACAGTTACTAGAGTTAAGATAAAAACAGTTTTCCACTCAAAACAAATGCCTTGATGGAATGAATAAACTATATTTTGCATTAAATCCAATAACATGACCATATGACCACAAAACAGTAGTTAAAAGGTTCTAATATCTTGATCAGAGGTCCACCCCCCCAAATGGGGTGGAGACCCTCTGCTCAACCATAGGCCACCCTAGCCAAAAGACAAGAAAGGAAACAGAAACCAAGCAAGCCAAGCAACAAAACACCCATCCAACGAAGACAAACTCAGAAATAGGCACCTAGACCTATAATCACTCCAAACCCAATTGCCTAGACACCAGTGTAAGAGCACAGCCAACAACAGCCAGGGCAATATGTCACCACCAGAGTCCAGCTATCCTATTGCAGCAACCCCTGATATTCCAACACAGCTTAAACATAAGAAAAAGACCTTAAAGCCATAAAATGAAGATGATAGAGGTTCACAAGGAGGAAATGAATAAATTCTTTAAATACATCAAGAAGACAAAAAAATTAGAGGAAATGAATAAATCCCTTAAAGAAAGCCAAGAAAAAAATCGAACAAACAGTTGAAGCAAACTAACAAAATTGTTTAAGACCTGAAAATGTAAATAGAAGCAATAAAGAAAACACAAACTGAGGGAATTCTGGAAATGAAAAATCTAGGTAAGTGAACAGGAAATATAGATGCTAGCATCACCAACAGAATACAAGAGATGGAAGAGAGAATCTCAGGCATTGAAGATATGATATGATAGAAAAAAATTGATACCTAAGTCAAAGAAAATTTATGTCTTTGAAGAAAGAATTTGAGGAAGATACCAGAAAATGGAAAGATCTCCCATGCTCCTGGATAGGAAGGATCAACATAGTAAAAATGGCAATCTTACCGAAGGCAATCTATAGATTCAATGCAATCCCCATCAAAATCCCAACATAATTCTTCACAGACCTTGAAAGAATGATACTCAACTTCATATGGAAAAACAAGAAACCCAGGATCGCCAAAACAATCCTGTACAAGAAAGGAACTGCTGGAGGCATTACCATCCCGGACATCAAGCTCTATTACAGAGCTACAGTAATGAAAACAGCTTGGTACTGGCATAAAAACAGAGACGTTGACCAATGGAATCGAATTGAAGACCTGGATATTAATTCACACACCTATGAACACCTGATTTTTGACAAAGAAGCAAAAAAGATACATTGGAAAAAAGAAAGCATCTTCAACAAATGGTGCTGGCATAACTGAATGTCAACTTGTAGAAGAATGAAAATAGATCCATATCTGTTGCCATGCACAAAACTCAAGTCCAAATGGATTAAAGACCTCAATATAAAACCAACCACACTGAACCTGATAGAGGAGAAAGTGGGAAGCAACCTCCAATGCACGAGCACAGGAGACCACTTCCTAAATATAACCCCAGTAGCACAGACAATAAGAGCATCAACAAATAAATGTGACCTCCTGAAACTGAGAAGCTTCTGTAAAGCAAAGGACACACAGTCAATAAGACAAAAAGACAGCCTGCTAATTGGGAAAAAATTTTTATCAACCCCACATCAGACAAAGGACTGATCTCCAAAATATATAATGAACTCAAGAAATTAGACGTTAAAATTCTAAATAACCCAATTAAAAAGTGGTGTACGGAACTGAACAGAGAATTCTCAACAGAAGAATTTCAAATGGCCAAAAGATACTTAAGGACATGTTCTTTTTTCCTTAGCGATCAGGGAAATGCAAATCAAAACAACTTTGAGATACCATCTTACACCTGTCAGAATGGCTAAGATCAAAACCACTAATGATAGCTTATGCTGGAGAGGTTGTGGAGCAAGGGGAACACTCATCCATTGCTGGTGGGAATGCAAACTTGTGCAACCACTTTGGAATTCAGTGTGGCGGTTTCTCAGAAAACTGGGACTCAACCTACCTCAGGATCCAGCAATTCCACTCTTGGGAATATACCCAAAAGATTCTCAATCATACTACAAGAGCATTTGTTCAACTATGTTCATAGCAGTATTATTTTTAATAGCCAGAACCTGGAAACAACCTAGGTGCCCCTCAACTGAAGAATGGATAAAGAAAGTGTGGCACATCTACACATTAGAGTACTACTCAGCAATAAAAAATAATGACATCTTGAATTCCGCATGCAAGTGGATGGAATTAGAAAACATTATCCTGAGTGAGGTAACCCAGACCTGAAAAAATGAATATGGTATGTACTCACTCATAAGTGGATACTAATCATAAACAAAGGGCAACAAGCCTATAGTTCAGGATCCTAGAGAAACTAAGTAATAAGGTGAACCTAAAGAAAAACATATATAGACCCACCTGGAAATTGGAATCAGACAAAAATTTGGGAGCAGGGAGGTTGGAGGTAGGGGGGGAGAAGGGAGGTTGAGGAGAACTTGAGGGAATGGGATGGTCGAGATGGAGGAAGGACATATATGAGAGCAAGGAAAGAGATATCTTGAATGAGGGAGCCATTATTGAGTTAGCAAGAACCTGGCTCTAGAAAACTGCCCAAGAACCCACAGAGATGAACCCAGCTGAGACCCTAAGCCATAGAGGAGAGGGTGTCTGAACTGACCTTACCCTGTAGTCAGACTGATGATTATCTTAAATGTCACCATAGAACTTCCTCCAACAACAGATGGGAACAGAGGCAATGACCCATATCGGAGCACTGGACTGAGCTCCCAAGATCCAGTTGAAGAGTGGAAGGAGTGAGAATATGAGTAAGGAATTCGAGACCATGAGGGGGTCACCCACTGAGACAGTTTGCTTGAACTAATGGGAACTCACCAACTCCAAGTGGACGGGGAGTGAATGAGCATGGGAACAACCAAGCCCCTCTGAAGGGGGTTGACAGCTGGGGCAGACTGAGGGGCCACTGGTAGTGACACTGAGATGTGTCTCTACTGCAGATACCGGCTTCATGGGATTCTAGTCTCTTTGGATGTAAACCTTGCTCAACCTAGATATAGTAGGGAGGGACTTGGACTTTCCACAGGGCAGGGTGCATGGCACTCCCCTAGGGTTGGAGGGGTGGGGGAAGGGTCTGTGGAGTGAGAGGGAGGGACTGGGTGGAGGGGAGGAGGGGAGGGAGTGGGAATTTGGATTGGTATTTTTTTAAGTAATAAAAAAAGATGGAAAAAAAACAAACAAAAAGAAAAAGAAAAATTCCTGACACAAAATATCCAGGAAATCTGGGACACTGTAAAAAAACCAAACTAAGAATAATAGGAAGAGAAGAACGAAAAGAAGCCCAGTTCAAAAACCCAGGAAATGCCTTCAACAAAATTATAGAAGAAAATTTTCCTAACCAAAAGAAGGGCATGAAAGTTCAAGAAGCTTACAGTATAACAAATAGATTGGATCAGAAAAGAAAGTCCCATTGGCACATAATAGTCAAAATCCTAAATATACAGAATCAAAAAAGAATAATAAAAGCTGCAAAAAAAAGTCAAGTAACATATAAAGGAAGACCTATTAGAATCAGACCCACTTCTCAATGGAGACCTTAAAATCCAGAAGGGTCTAGACTATAGAAAGGAATTGAGATATGTCCTGTAGACTCTAAGAGACCACAGATGCCATCCCAGACTACTATATCCAGCAAAACTTTCAATCACCATAGAAGGAGAAAACAAGACATTCCATGAAAAAGTCAAATTGAAACAATATCTATCTACAAATCCAGCCCTACAGAAGGCACCAGAAGGAAAACTTCAACCCAAGGAAGTTAACTACACTCATGAAAACACAGGAAATAATCTCACATCAGCAAAACTGAACACACACACACACACACACACACACACACACACTGCCGCCGCTGCCACCACCACCCTCACCACCAAAATAACAGGAATTAACAATCATTGGTCATTGGTATCTCTAAATATCAATGGACTCGACTCCTGAATAAATAAACACAGACTAACAGAATGTAATAAAAACCACATTTATAAAGGAAACAATACTAAAGCTTAAATCACACATCGACCCTCACACACTGATAATGGTAGACTTCAATACTCCATGCTCACCAAAGGACAGGTCATTCATCCAAAAACTAAAGAGACAAATAATGGGACTAACAAATGTTATGAATCAAATGAACCTAACAGATATCTGCAGGACATTTCACCCAAACACAAAAGAATATACCTTTTCCTCAGCACTTTCATAGAACTTTATCCAAAACTGACCACATTTTCAGACACAAAACAAGTCTCATTAGATACACGATAATTGAAATAACCCCCTTCATCCTATCAGACCACCACAGATTAAAGCTGGATATCAACAAAAGAAAGTCTACAAACTCATGGAAACTGAACAACTCTCTACTGAATTATTACTGAGTAAAGACAGAAATAAGGAAATTCAAAAACTTGCTAGAATTCAATGAAAATTAATGTATGACATACTCAAACTTTTGGGACACAGTGAAAAGGAAAAGAGGAAAGTTCAGAACACTAAGTGCTTACATAAAGAAATTGGAGAGTTCTCATACTAGCAAATTAACAGCACACCTGAAGGCTCTAGAACAAAAAGAAGTAAGCACACCCAAGAGGAGTAGAGGGTAGGAAATAATCAAACCGAGGGCTGAAATCAATAAAATATAAACGATGAGATCAATAAAAAGAATCAATGAAACAAAGAGTTGGTTCTTTGAGAAAATCAACAGAATAGACTAACCTTTATCCAAACTAACTAAAAGACACAGAGAGAATATCCAAATTAACAAAATCAGAAATGAAAAGGGGGACATAACAACAGACATCAAGGAAATCCAAAGGATCATTAGGTCATACTTAAAAATCCTGTACTCCACAAAATTGGAAAATCTACATCAAAGGAATAGTTTTCTTGATAGATAATACTTACCAAAGGTAAATAAGGAGCAGACAAACTATTTAAATAGACCTACCACCCCTAAGGAAATAGAAGCAGTCCTTAAAAGTCTCTCAACCCCCTACATCTTCCCCCCCCCCCAGAAAAACAGTGCTGGACAGTTTTAGCACAGAATTCTATCAGACTTTCAAAGAAGAGGTAAAACCAATTCTCCTCAAATTATTCCACAAAATAGAAACAGAAGTAATATTGCCAAATTCTTTCTATGAGGCCACAGTCACCCTGATACCCAAACTACATAAAGATTCATCAAAGAAAGAAAATTAGAGACGAATTTCTGTCACAAACATAGACACAAAAAAATAATAAAATACTCGCAAACCAAATCCCATAACACATCAAAAAGATCATTCACCATGATTAAATAAGCTTCATCCCAGAGATGCAGGGATGGGTCAACATATGAAAATCAGTCAATGTAATCCACCATATAAAAAACCTGAAAAAAAAAACATGATCATATCATTAGATGCTGAAAAAGCCTTTGACAAAGGCCAACACCTCTTTATGATAAAAGTCTTGGAAAGATTAGAGATAAAAGGAACATACCTAAACATAAGAATGGCAATTTACAGCAAGCCTATAGCTAAAATCAAACCAAATGGAGAGAAACTCAAAGCAACTCCACGAAAATCAAGAACAAGACGAGGCTGTCTACTCTCTCCATATAGTACTTGAAGTTCTAGTGGGAGCAATAAGACAACTGAAGGAGATCAAGAGGATATAAGTTGGAAAGGAAGAAGTCAAAGTATTGCTATTCGCAGATAATATGATAGTATACACAAGCAAGAGAACAACTTCTAGCAGAGAACTCTTACAGCTGATACATGCCTTCAGTGAATTAACTGAGTACAAAATTAACTCAAAAAATCAGTAGTCCTCTTATATACAAACAATAGATAGGCTAAAAAAAGAAATCAGAGAAACAACACTCTTCACAATAGCCATAAATGATATAAAATATCTTGTGTTAATTCTCACTAAGCAAGGGAAAGACTTGTATGATTAAAAATTTCAAGTCTTTGAAGAAAGAAATAGAAGAAAGTATCAGAAGACGCTCATGGATCAGTAGGATTAGCATAACAAAAATATCCATCCTACCAGAAGCAATCTACAGATTTGATTCAATCCCAATCAAAATTCCAGCACAACTCAGAACAGATATTGAAAGGACAACATTCAATGTCATAGGGAAAAACAAAAAAAAAATCAGGACAGCTAAAATAATCCTGTACAAAAAGAACTTCTGGAGATAATCAGTATTCCTGATTTCTGGCTCAACTACAGAGCTATAGTACTAAAAACTGCATGGTATTGGCATCCAAACAGATAGGTTGTTCAATGGAATCAAATTGAAGACCCAGATGTAAATCCACATATCTATTAACACCTGATTTTTGACAAAAAAGCCAGAAATACACAATGGAAAATAGAAAGCATATTCAATAAATGGTGCTGGCATAACTGGATGTCAGCATGTAGAAGAATGCAAATTGTTCCATATCTACCACCCTGCACAAAACTCAAGTTCAAGCAGATCAAAGACCTAAACATAAAACCAGATACACTGAACATAATAAAAGAGGAAGTGGGGAATAGCCTTGAACGCATTAACACAGGAGACAACATTTGGAACAGAACACCGATATCACAAGCACTAAGATCAACACTTAACAAGTGGAACCTCATAAAACTGTAAATCTCTGTACGGCAAAGAACATCATCAATAGGACAAGACAGCAGCTTACAAAATGTGAAAATGTTTTAACCAATTCCATATCAGACAGAAGGCTAATATCCAATATATATAAAGAATTCAAGAAACTAGACAAAAACAAATCAAATAATCCAATTTAAAAATGGGATACAGAGTTCTCAAGAGAGGAATCTCAAATGGCTGAGAAACAGATTCCTAACAGTAAGAGAAGGGGCTGTCACTGACTCTTTTACTGGCTTTTGGGACCCTACTCTTCATACTGGGTCACCTTGCCCAGCTTTAATAAATGGGGAGGTGCTTAATCTTATTGCAACTTGATATGTCATGTTTTATTGATATTCATGAGAGACCTGCCCTTTCCTGAACAGAAAAAAAGGAGTAGGTTGCAGGGGTGGACAGAGGAGGATTGGAGAGGAGGGAATGGAAAGAAAGGAGGGAGGGGAAACTGCAGCCAGGATGTAAAATAAAAAATAAAAATAAAAAAGAGAAATGTTCAACATCCTTAGAATTTGGGGAAATGCAAATAAAACTACTTTGAGATTCTATCTTACACCTGTAATAATGGCTAAGATCAAAAACACAAGTGACAGTTCATACAGGTGAGGATGTGGAGCAAGAGAAACACTCCTCCATTGCTAGTGGGAGTACAATTTTCTACAGCCACTATGGAAATCAATATGTCAGTTCCTCAGAAAACTGGGAATTGAGCTACCTCAAGACCCAGCTATACCACTCTTGGCATGTACCTAAAGGATGCTCCAGCCTACCACAAGGGCATTTTGTCGATTATATTCATATAGGTTTTATTCAGAATATCCAGAAACTGGAAACAACCCAGATGTCCTTCAACACAATAATGGATAAAAAAATGCAGTACATTTGCACAAAGGACTATTACTCAGTTATTAAAAATGACAACATCATGAAATTTACAGGCAAATGGATGGAACTAGAAAAACCATGCTGAGTCAGGTAACCCAGACCCCAGAAAGACAAACATGGTATGTACTTACTCAAAAGTGGACATTAGCTATAAAGGATAATCATGCTACACAATCCACAGACTCAGAGAGGTGAAGTAACAAGGAAGGATCAAAGGAGGGGGTGCATGGATCTCCCTGGGAAGGTTAAATAGAATAGATTTTGTCGGTGGACTGTGGGTGGGTAGGAATATGGGCAGGAGGGTTCAGGTGTGGTGGTTGTGGAGGGGAAGAGTACTGGGAGAGACAACCTGAATTAGAGAGTATTAGGGGGTGATGTGGAAACCTAGTGCTGTGCAAACTTCCAGGAATCTTTGAGAGTGACCAGACTCCTAGTAATGGGGGATACAGAGCCCCAAACAGCCATCTTTTATAACCAGGCATGGCTTCCAGCCGTGGGACTGGGGCACCAATCAAGCCACAAAACTTTTGACCTACAATCCGTCTTGCCTCCAAGATGTGACGGGGTAGTAGTGATGCAGAACTTCTGGGAGTGGCCAACCAATGACTGGTCCAAGTTCAGACCCACACCTTGAGAGGGAGCCCACTGCTCAGATGGTCAGGAACCAGAGGTGGGACAGCCCAGAGACTCAGGATAGAAACAACCATGACTGTAGGTGGGGGCAGAGAATATCAATGAAACGATTCCTAATGATATTCTGCTGTACTCATAGATCGGTGCCTAGTCCAGTAGCCCAATTGTCATGAGAGAGGCATCATTCAGAAACTGATGGTAGCAGAGGCAGAGACCCACAGTCAAACCCTAGGTGGAGCCAGGGTAACCCTGGAGAAGAGGTGGGAAGAAGATTGCAGGAGCCAGAGGGGTGGAGGACATCACAAGAACACCGCCCACAGAATCAACCAATAAGGCTCATAGGAGCTCACAAAGACTGAATGGACAATCATGAACCCTGTATAAGTCTGAGCTAGCTCTGCATATATGTTTTGGTTGTGTAGCTTTGTGTTTTTGTGGGACATCTCACAGTGGGAGTGGGGGTGTCTCTAAGGCTTTCACCTGTTCTTGGGACCCTTTTCCTCCTAATGGTTTTCTTCCTCTAGCATGGATGAGAGTTTGTGTCCAGTCATATAGCAACTTGTTATAACATGTTTGGTTCATATCCCTGGGAGGCCTGCTCCTTTTTTTTTTTTTTTTTTTTTTTTGGTCTTTTGAGACAGGGTTTTTCTGTGACTTTGAAGCCTGTCCCGGAACTAGCTCTTGTAGACCAGGCTGGCCTTGAACTCACAGAAATTCGCCTGCCTCTGCCTCCTTAGTGCTGGGATTAAAGGTGTGCACCACCACTGCCTGGGCGGCCTGCTCATTTTTTTAAATAAGGGAACCAAAGACGAAGTGGATGTAGGGGAGGGGGGAATGTGTGTGGTGAGAACTGGGAAGAGTGGAAGGAGGGGAAACAGCAGTCAGGATGCAATATATGAGAGAAGAATAAAAGAAAAAAAGCTCTAATATCTTAAATCAAGACATGGTACAGAGACTTAGATTTTCATGAATTTTGAATCTGTTTTATCATTCAAGGAATGAGCACTATTGATATCCATATATCATTCTTGATGCTGAAGATGAAACAAAGAAAAGAGACAAAAAGCAACAGAAAGTTACTACTTCCATGTAACTTTCATTCGCTGATGTAAGGAAGTAGCTGCTATAATGCACTAGAAAGAGTATTGCATAGTGACTCAGAAAACACTGCCACCATTGATGGTTGAAAACCATGCCCAATGATACTTTGATTGTTTATGGATATAGTTATGTGTAAAGTATAAAGTCATTCCTGGGAATTATAAATACAAATATCACGCAAACAACTTCTTTGTGGGGTGGGAGTAAAAGGAAATGTACACAGAGGTTTCAACTCAATCATTTCATTTTAAATAAATAAATTTAAAGTAATTGCTTTACCACCTGAGAATTTGACAGAAGTGCTGTGAAGATGGGACTCACTAGTAAAGTTCTTTCCAAGCCTACGTGAGGCCAAGGGTACCATCCCCAACACCACAATAGAAAAAAATGATAAAGTAGTATACTGTACACATAAGAACTTATCTTTATTTCTAAGTTTAAAAATATTTATTTTATGGAGGGATGGCAAGTGCATGCCGCAGCATGTGTGCAGGAGTCATCTGACAAGTGCCAGGGTTAGTTGTTTTCTTCCACCATGTGGTTTTCCAGAATTGAACTTGGGTAATGAGGATTGGTGACAACTGCCTTTACTCCCTGCGCTATCCCATTGGCCCCAGTTTTTATTTGTCTTGAAATGTCTGTAGGTTTAATAGATTTAAATAGTTAAATATTTGTAAAGATCAAAGAAGAAGGGTAAAGACTAAAAAATCATGAAACTACTAGGTGGCTAAGGTAGGATGTAAAGCCAGATTCATCTCACATAGACCTCATGCTCTTGGTCACCGAAATCCTCTTTTGGTGTCTCGTTGGTGAAAGCATCGCACAAGGGCCAGCAGGAGACCCTAGGGTGAATAGAACAGCTCATGACTCTCACCCCAGTGAGTTCATGATTTAGTAATGATAAAATCCCAGAGAGAAGCATGAAGCCATCTAGTGTTTGCATAAGGTTCCACTAAAAAACAGCAACTATCCATCTGACATCATTGTTTTGTCTTCTCTGTGTGGATCTTGTCTTCATCTCTGAACAGCATTTCTTTGTGTTTAGTCTCTCATTTCAACGTTCACAGCTTATTCAAATGGGAAGGAAGATGGGTTTATCCAGTTTGTCCTGTCTCCCCAAAATCAGAGACTCAGAAACCCTGGTTGTTAAGATGCCAAGTGACAAAAACATGCAGTTTGGCTGTGTCTAATCAAATAATGTAAGTCTTAAATGTTATTAAAGACTTTCCTAATGTATGAGCACATGGCCGAATTAGACCCTTAACTCCATAAAGTCTACATATTTTTCATTCTATTTTTAACCATTTTTTAAATGACAGAAATGCTCTCCTCCTTCTATCACTAAGCAGTAACAGACCATCTTGAGCATTTGAACTAAACTCCTCTGATCTTCATTTCTAAGTTACAGAGTCCGGTGATTGTAGAATAACGGTATTAGCTACCTTCTACAGTGCTTGCATGAAATACTTGGCAAAAGCAACTTAAGGAAAGAAAGGTTTACTTTTGACTCAAAGACTCAAGGATACAGCCTATCATTGTGGGGCAATCAAGGCAGCCAGAGCTTGAGGCAGCTGGTTGTGCTGCATCCAGAATCAGGAAGCAGAGAGAAAGGTGAATAGCAGTATTCAGCTCACTTCCTCCTTCTTGTCACTTCAGGATGCCAGGTCATGGAATAGTGCTGCCCATAGTTAAAGTGGCTCTTCCCACCTCAGTTGACCTACAGTAGACAGTCCCTCACAGACATATCTAGAGGCTTGTGTTCTGGGTGATTCTAGAGCCTACAATCTTAAGCAGCACAGTCACTTAAGTCATGGTAATTCTACATGCAATTGCATCCCTTCTTCATCCATTGTTAATCAGAAAGCAAAGTGATGAAAGAACAGAAAATGTGAGAGGAGCTGGAAGGGGGTTGGAAATGGGATTGGAAAGAAAAGGATCATACAGACTCTTTATAGCAATGCACTGTTTTCTAGATCTATAGCATTCACACATATGCTATAATTATTTTCAGGCAGAAGTTATTCACAATAATGATTAAACATCATTTAAGTAAATGGTTCCACTTGATGGTAGTAAGGAATTATTTGTTGGTATTTTTTTCTGTTTTGTAAAGCAAAGAAATAACACCAACCTGGAGTGTGAGGTAATCAGCCAGGATCTGAATAGGATGATACAAGTCTGAGAGTCCATTGACGATTGGAATGGATGCTTCCTTAGCTAGGATGTCCAGATCTGATTGTTTATACACTCGAGCTAACACTGCATCTGTCATGCTAGATAACACACTGTAACAAACCAAGAAAAGACATTTGAAGTAAGTTTTACTTAATAAACCCGTCTTTAATACAAGCTCCTAAAAGATATGAATAATTGCTAAGAAATTAAAATGTGTATTACAATATACCTATGAACATGGTAGACTGAAAAGCTAACATCAAACGTATAGTCATTACAGAAAAAAGATGCTGTTCCACCCACATCTTATACAATGACTATGTTACATTTTTATGGACATAAGAAATCAATTTTTCAGTTCAGCAGACATGATAAATTATAATTGATAAATGCCAGTTTGTCAGTTTATCTATGTTTAAATGGTGAAGACCAAAAGGGAAGACATTCAAAGAAACATTAATGGCTTGATACATGGCTAATTTTCTCTTATATTAGTCCACAGGGGAAAAATTTCACTGTTTCTATATAAAATATATAAAATATAAAGCATCCATGTAGCAGCTATGGAAACACACACAGACTGTCCTACAAAAAATAACCTACTACACAGAAAACCATCCACTGACAGACTCTGAATGTCATACTGTCTGCACGTGCAGCATCAAGGACATGGCCACCATCTCCACAGGCTGTTCCCAAGCAATGACTTAGTTCAGCAGAGGGGAATGGCGCTGGACCATTTAGTCTTTGCTCTGGAGATCCCTATAGCCCAGCCAAGTCTTTTTCAAAGCTGCACTGCCACGTGGACCTCTCTCCTACTCTTACCTGTATCTTTTTCCTTACTTTCTCCCGTATGCAGGTCAGTCCTGCATACTGGTGTATGAAGGCTCCATCCAATCCCTTCAGGCTTTCTACCTTTTATCTTCCGCGGGTGCTTCCCCTAATAAATGTCTTGTATGGCTAATTCCATCTTGGAGTCTGCTTCACAGTGTACCTGTCCTAACAGCTCAAAATGAACTCTGATGCTTAAAAAATTCAAGGGTCCCTCAAAGATTTCTTGCATACAG
This sequence comes from Ondatra zibethicus, assembly GCA_004026605.1. Taxonomy (NCBI): domain Eukaryota; kingdom Metazoa; phylum Chordata; class Mammalia; order Rodentia; family Cricetidae; genus Ondatra; species Ondatra zibethicus. The sequence continues at coordinate 3,765 of PVIU01016616.1, read as the reverse complement.
GATCAAAGATTGAAAAATACATTCATGGGCTGGAGAGATGGCTCAGTGGTTAAGAGCATTGCCTGCTCTTCCAAAGGTCCTTGAGTTCAATTCCCAGCAACCACATGGTGGCTCACAACCATCTGTAATGAGGTCTGGTGCCCTCTTCTGGCCTGCAGACATACACACAGATAGAATACTGTATACATGATAAATAAATAAATATTTTTTAAAAAAGAAAAATACATTCACATATAAACATTTCCTAGACATTTTGATTCTATCGCATGTTGGTAGGTTGATCACAGCTATAATTTCCAGACTTCCAGATTTTTTTGAATCATCAAAGTTTTCAGAAAACATCTGGAGATCTACAAAATATCTCCAACTCCCTGACTCAAAGGTATTTAAAATGATTAAATACAACATATTGTCAGCCTTCCCTAATAAATCAGAGAACATTTTTAAGACAAAAAAGTGTTGGGAGTGATCCATAAAGTCTGTAAATTGAGCTGTCTGAAGTTTATGTTATTATTTTACTTCTTTTTTTAAATTTTGCTACTGATGGGAACTTCTCCATAGTATAATACCAGTAGAGCAATCTAGATGCACGGGAGCTCTAAACTGTTTAAGCGCATTCTGTATTATAGCATGAGATGGGTGACTAAAAAACCACTTTATAGTTTAGATGATGTCCCTCCTCCCCAAGGCTCAGGGACCAATGAGAGGAAAGTGTTGGAAATATCACAAGAAACCGATAATACCATAGTAAACCAGTGTCCTCTGGACGTGATGGGACCCCTTTGCTCAGGAACTCCCAGCAGCTGTGGTTGCCTGAACAGACCTGCCCATAATCAAAGCAATCAACATCCTAGCATGGAAGAGGAAGGGGTTTATGGGTCCCTACCACTGAGGAGCTATGGACAGTTGATGGCTTCTGGGGAAAAAAAGGTTAATTTTCTTTAGGTGTGGTTCCTGGTAGCTCAGCCCATACCCCAGTGTGCAGCCCTATACCAAGGAGAAGTACAAAAAAAATCTAGGACAAAAGCTGGGTGGTAGTCAGGAGGTGGGGTAGATTTGGGGGAAGAATGGAGGTGAGTATGATCGAACATATTATTATATTATATTATGAAAGAATTAATACAATATTTTAAAAAATACATAGTGTCTGTTATCTTTTGGTGCTGTACTTAAACAAGGCATTTCAAATCTTGCTCCACACGAAAATCATTGGGAATGGTTTTGAAATTTATGATGCTCACTCTACATAGCATACCTTATGTCAGAAAAATCAGAATCTCTAGGGTATGGTACTTAGACATCAGTGGTTTTTGTTTGTTTTAATTTCCAAGGAATAAGGCCGAAAACCCAAACTAGCCCATTGTTCTTCATTCCGGTATTGGCAGCACCTGGACCCTTAGCAGCGACACAGGATCTCAGAGTCTACCCATATTTTCTGATGCATCATCTCCACTGTAACTGGATCTCTAAGTCCAAATTTGTACATTAAAGTTTAAGGTTCTTGCTAAAAAGAGAATTGAAGCTACCATATTTAAAAAAAATCAATGATTCTTTTCTTAGAATCATAATAAGTCAGGAAAAAATACAGGAATAAAAAATGCTTCTGAGGTAAGAGCCTATAATAGATGGTAAAAAATATTCTCTGAGTCACTTTAAATAAAAAGGTATCTCAAATACTCTGAGTATAGAATGATTCACCAGGAAATACTTCCAGCAAAGCCTCCTGATCAGAACAACCGGCTAGCCATGGATCTGATAAGCTGAGCCTTTGTTGGCCTGTACTTTGTTGAGTAACAGAACTTTCCCCAAATATAAAGGATGACTTCTGAATTTTTAGGTGTTTCAGCTAACCATCCAAAGTTTAATAATAAAGGCACTAATAGCTATGTTAAAACAACTTTGTACCAGCTTTCCTATTATTGGGAATTAAAATGCAAATCTTCTTCCGAGTAGAATGCCAGTTTCCAACTCTACCATGGAAAAGTAACTCAACGGAAGTAGACAACTCAGTAAGATCTAAATCATAACCAACCAATAAGCCCACATTTAAAGAGAATTAATTTTATGACACACACAATCTCATAAGAGAGATGCAGAAGTATGTTTGAACTTATATGTCATATTTTAAGCTTCTTTAAACATGAGTGACTTCTTAAAGTGTATACATATGCCCCCAAACCTAGTGGCTTTGCCAAGGTACCACCTCCTAAATTTTCATCACCTCCTATTATCCCAGAAGATTATGTTCATCAATGAATGCGTTAATCTACTGATGATGTCACAGCTCTCATGATTCAATCACTTCTAAAAGTCTCACCTCTGGACATTTCCGCACTACTGACTAAACGATGAACCTGTGGGGGATATGTCAAAACCAAACCACAATAGCCCTGTGTGGAAGAGTAGCCAGGCATGGAGAGAAAATGCATATGGCACGAAGACCTAGGTGGCTGAAATGAGAGGAAGACAACCCTGGACATGGCCCTAGATTTGGAGCAGACAAGTACTGTGAATGTATGTCAGGAGGATTATACTCTAGAAAATTCTCTGCACTGTACGACCACAAAGAACCTGGAAATGGAATCTTGTAGTAACACTAGAAACCAGCCTTCAGAAAGCAAAATCAACTTCTGCAGTATTCCAGTTGTTGAGCCATTTTGAAAAGGTATGAATGAACTCACGGAATGTCTGCTAACACATGCTCTACAAGTTCAGTGCCACAATAAAGAGATGTAAAGATAAAAAAGCTGGCAGAAAGAACTGGGAGTGAAAATCAATAAAGCACTTGACTAACATGCATGGGCTCTAGTTCCATCACCAACACTGAAGGGGAAAGTTAGGTATGATGGTGCACACCTTACTTACAGCACTCTGAAGGTTGAGATAGGAAGATAACCACTGGTTCAAGGACAGCCTTAGGTATATAGTAAGACACTCCTTACCCCACCCCACATACACCCAACAGAAATAAGTTTCCATTCTAATTCCTTATGCAGGGCACAAAAAAGCGGCATTTGGGACAGTTCTTCAAGCTCGTGAAGAATTCAGGGTCAGAAGAGACATTTGTAATGGCAAAATGATTCATGCACCTTCTCACTATTGGTCCATTACAGCTATTCAAATGCCAGAAAGAACCTGGTGTGTGCTAATAAAGTTCTTCTTGTGTTAAGACAGAGAGAGAGAAAGAGAGAGGGGGAGAGAGGGAGAAAGAGAATGGGACAACAGCATGATATGATAGACTGGAAGGATTAAGATTTTATACACATATTAAGTATTTTCATTTCAGCTCAGTCAGTTACCATGAGTGGCAGTACAGAAACTGTTTTTTTTTCCCTAGATTCCTGCAAGCATCTTTAGCACAAAAAGTTTGGTCTTTAAAATTGTTCTATTTTAAAAAAAAAAAGTAGAAAGGGAACCATTAGAGGATATTCAATTCAATGTCCTTGGCAGGGTAAAATCAGAACAGTTCTGTAACATCACATTGTTGACAGGAAGCAAGAGAGGCTTTTAAATGGCAAGGGCACAGTGAAGAAGGAGGGAGTCAACTTAAAGAAGCTTCAATTTTCCATCTATAATTATTTAGAGCAGTAAAAGTTATTACATAAAACAAGTTCTATTTGTAAAAGGCAATGGTACTTGTAAGAGATGGATTAATAGGAAGAAAAATGTACAAACATAAAAGGGAAATATGAAAGATAAATGAATAATACCTCTGCATTTAAATTTATTTAAACAAGTAGGCATACCTACATACATACATGATTC
>PVIU01016615.1:0-44387 GCA_004026605.1 Ondatra zibethicus | reverse complement strand
AGGCTGAGTGTTATTTGTATTCCCCTGCTCTTAGCTGTCCTCACTTGCAGTGGTTAAAAAGGGTGACAGAACAGGAAGACCCAGAAACCACGTAAGTTATGAACTGGAACCCTCGGGAGATTGATTCGTTTTTGTTTTAAGTAGGGTCCCACTCTGTAGCCCAGGCTGTCCTTGAATTTTCCATGATTCTCCTGCCTCAGCCATGCTCTGAAGGTGCTGGGCCTGTGGACATTTGCTGCTTGCTGCCCCTGGCTTTAGAGGAGTCCTTCTGTGCTTCAGAATTAGACTTCAGCGTCTCTGGCACGGACAGTGAGCTGTCCTTGCTTAGGAAGTACGAAAAAAAGGGCCTGGGGAGATAGTAAAATGCTTGCTTTCTAAGGTGGAGGAACTGAGTTCAAGCCCCAGAACCCACATTAAACAAAAAGTCCAGGTGTGGTGGTGTGTGTTTGTGACTTCAGAACTGGGGAAGCAGAGGCTGTGGGTTCCTGGGTGAGCCAGCCTGGCCCCGTAGATGCCCAGGCCAATGAAAGACCCTGTTTCCAAAACAAAAACAAAGTGAAATAAATAAAAGTGGGCAGTGGCTCAAGAACAGCACTGGAGGCTGTGCTCTGGCCTTCACGTGTGCTGTCTGGTGTGGTGGCTCGCCTCTATAATCTCGGCATTCAGAATGATGGAGCATGATAATTGCTATGAATTCCAGGCCAGCGCAGACTATTGCATGTGGTCCCATCTCAAACAAACAAACAAAGCTATGGAGATGGCTCAGTGGTTATGAGCACACACTGCTCTCCCTGAGTTTATTTCCCGGCTCCCATATCAGGCATCTTACAACTGTCTGTAACCCCAGCGTCAGGGCAGTCTGGCACCCCTGACCTCTGGTGCTCTTCCATTCATGTGCCTATGCTCCCTTCCCTCACATAAAATAATGAAAGCAAGTCTTAAAAACAGACAAAGCAAACGTTGGTCAGAAAACATACATATTAGACGTTCCTGGGCCCATTCCAGTGAGAAGAAAATGCAAAGATAGGGGAGCATGGTGATTTTTGATGTCCTTTAAAGCCTACTATAATGCTGGTGGAGTCTATAATGGCTCAATCTTGGGGGGAATCCCTGATAGAAATGAGGAAAATGTCTCCTTTGTTGTTTTTTATTTAATACATTTTAAAAGTTTTATTTATTTTTATTTTATGTGGATAAGTGTTTTGCCTGTATGTATGCCTGTGTATCACATGTGTGGCTGTACTTGAGTACACCAGAAGAAGGGGTTAGATCCCTTGGAACTGGAATTACAAACATTGGGAGCTGCCATATGAATGCTGGGAATTGAACCCAGGTCCTCTGGAAGAGCAGCCGCAGCTCTTAACCACCCTGCTTTATGTGACTTTAAGTTGGCATACAAAAAAAATAGGTTTCACCATAATATTTGTATACATGTATACATAACATGTATGTGCTAGTCAGGGGTCTCTAAAGGAGCAGAACAGATAGAATGAATTCATCTATATACATTAAAAGGAGATTTATTACAGAGGCTTACAGGCTGTGGGCTGATGGTCCAACAACGCTGTCTACTTGGAATCCTGAAGGAGTAGGTTCTAACTCTAGCAAAGGAACGCCTCAGCAGTCGGTGGATGAAGTCACCAAGAGGGTGGGAACAAGCAGGCACAAAGCAAAAGCTTCCTTCTTCTGTGGCCTTTTCTGTGGGTGCCAGATTTAGGGTGGGGTCTTCCACCATCAGGAAAATCCCTCACCTCATGGGGTTCCAGCTGCTTGGAATTAGTTGATCCCTGGTAGAGTCAAGTCCACAAACAAAATCAGCCAGCACAGCATGTCGGTATATTTCCTTCCTGTCCTGTTGCCTTCCAGCCCTTTCCTTGCACCCCTCTTAAGTGTATACACTTAAACTGCATTTCAAAGCCTTGCCAAGAAAAACAAGGAGTTCAGCACTTGGTGGTAGGGTTCTCTGTGCCAGATGCTGTGCTAGGTCCTTGGGACAAGAAGCTCTCCTGCTCTAAAGCTGTTTGTGGCCTGGGGAAATGATAGTCTTTACCCCCAAAAGTTTACTTGAATACCTCTTTTTTTGTTTGTTTTTTGCTTTTTGTTTGTTTTTTTTGTTGTTTTTGAGACAGTGTTTCTTTCTTTAGCCCCGATTGTCCTGGAATTCACTCTGTAGACCAGGCAGACCTTGAATTCAGAGATCCACCTGCCTCTCTAGTGCTGGGGATTAAAGGTGTGCGCCATCACTGCCTGGCTGAACATTTCATTCTTCAGTCTGAAAACTCCAGCAGGGTGGGAACCAGGTCTGGCTCTCAGCAGGGACTGAGAAAGAACAGGCATTCGCAGAGTTCGAATCAACGTGGAGAGACTAAATGTGACATAGCTGGATGAGCCCTCACGTTTCAGCATATCAGCAACTATAAGGGCAGGCGCATCTACCTATGGCAGAAGTATGCAGGTAGTGTAGGAGGAAGGAGAGGCCTCATGGAAACTGAAGAGTTTTCCAGGCAGATTTGTAGAGCAGTGGGAAATCAAGTACCATTGCTCTTATTCTGCTGAGCGTGAGGCGGGGACAGAGCCAGCTTATCACCTGCTCAAGTTTCTAGCTACCACCTTTTTTTTGTTTGTTTTGCTCTTTTTGTTTGTGTGAGACAGGATTTCTCTGGGTATCCCTGGCTGTCCTGGAACTCACTCTGTAGACCATTTGGCCTCGAACTCAAAAATTAGACTTCCTTTATCTCCTGAGTGCTGGGATTAAAGGTGTATAGCTACCACAACTGGCCTGCACCTTTTTCGTTGTTGTTGTTGTTGTTTTTGAGACAGGGTTTCATGTAGCTCAGGCTGGCTTCACATTTGCTATGCTGGCAAGGTTGACCTCAGACTCCCCCTCTTTCTGTCTCTACCTCCTTTTGTTAGGATTACAGGTATGTACCACTACATTCTATACTATATTATAGTATTCTACATACTATAATCGGCTCAGATTATAAACCTTACTGACGACTGCAGATTTGTTGATGGTAGTAAATAGCAAAGCCTCAAGTATTTGATCATATGGGATATAAGCCAATAGACATTACCATTGTCTATTGACAGGACATTGTCATTGCCACGACATATCCTAATTTTCCAGCCTCCCTTGCAGCTAGGATCAGCCCATATGCCTGTGGGCTATAAGTAACTGGATGCTGAGAGGTTCTTGGAAAGCTCTTGCGGGACTGGTAAAGTAGATGCAGCACTTGCTTTTCTTTCTGACTTGGGCCTGAATGTAATGCTTGGAACCAAGCAGGCATCATAAGAACTTATGAAATAACAAGGGTTGGGGTAAAGGGAGGAAAAATCAGAAGACCCCAGGCCTTGGTGACATCTTGGTAGGGAAGGGAGTAGTGGGAAGAGATGCTAGAGAGAAGACAAACCACAAAAAGCAAAAGCCTTTACTAAAAGGCAAAGGTTAGATGCTTGTCTTTGAGATGGAGAGCTAGCAAAGAATTTTAGATTGTAAGGCCCTAGAGAGAGAGGCATTTACATGGTCTAGAATAGAAAATACGGGGAGTGAGGACAGGACCTGTGGGGAAGGAGACAGGAGCCACCATGGCAGTCTCTTCTTGTGCCTACAGTGTACCCACGGAGAATGCGCTTAGTCTCTTCTTGTGCCTACAGTGTACCCACGGAGAATGCGCTTAGTTTCATCCCTAGAAAGTCTGTCTCCAATGGCTTCAATATGGGGGGATTATTTTACTCAGTAGTTCTGGTGGCAGCAAGACCCAGGCTGGTGACAGGTACCCAGTTTGGCCTTACTGGCTCTCTACTCCACAGCCACATTCTGACAAGAGGGACAGGGACAGAATCAGGGTCATGTGACCCTCCAGGAATTTAACAGAGACCAGATCAGGGGGCAAAGAGAGGTGGGGAGCCCCTGTACTCTGTGACTCATTTTCTAGGGAACAGCTGGAGGATCTGGGAGAGGAACTTTAATAGCCATTTTGTCTTTGGTACGGAGGATCAAACCCATGGCCTTGGGTGTGCTAGCCAGGCACTCTACCACTGAGCCCATCTTAAGAACCCTTATGTGAATGTGCCAATCTCTTGCCTAAGGCCTCTTTTTGAAAAATTATTTTAAAATATGAAGAGGCCAGAGGCGTCAAATCCCCTGGAACTCGAGTTACAAATGGCCGTGAGTCAGCTGATGTGGGTGCTGAGAACAGAAACTGGGACATCTGGAAGAGCAACAGTGCTTTTAACAACTGAGCCATCTCGCTGGCCCCTGCCCAAGGCCTTATTAGTGTCCCATGGACTTAAATGGCTGGCCTGGGGCCACAAACTTCCAAAACCTTGTCCCTGTCTACCTGACAGACATCAGCCTTCCTGCTTCTCCTCTTGCTGGGTCCACGCGGGAGTTTGGAACTCTGCCCGCTTCTCTTCCCCACGTCTGGGGTCCAGGATGCTGCGCTGTGAGAGGCAGATAAAGCTCGCTGAGGGCAGCTTCTGCCGCAAGGCTTGCTTTCTCACACAGCTGTCCGGAGGCGGCAGTTCAGGCTGGTACTGGTTCAGGACCAGCGTCTCTGGAGTTTCCAGGACTTCAGGGGCAGAAGTGGAGCGATGAATGAACCGCCAACATTTTCCTTTTCTGGAAAGCAATGTGAGCCCAACATACCCTCTGCCCTGACTGGGTTTCACAGATATCTCCACGTTCAGAATGCTACAGATGTTAGGAAGGTTTAATTTGAGGATTTAGGCAGCAACAGAGCCCTACATTGTTGCTTGTCAGATTTGGATGGTCCTTTCCTTGAAATCCAACTAAAATAGTCTCCCTCAGATATTTTTAAATAATTAAAAAAATCTACATATCACTTGGGAGGTGAAGGTATGAGGATTAGGGGTCCGATACATAGAGGCCGGCCTGGGCTGCTTGAGACCAGTCTCAATTCAAACCAGGGGGCCACAAAGAGGGCTCAGTGATTGGGAGGTCTTGCTCTTCTTGCAGAGTACCCAAGTTCTGTTCCCAGAGCTCACATGGCGGCTCACAAACCCTCTGTAACTCCAGTTCCAGGGGATCTGGTGCCCTCTTCTGGCCTCCTCAGGCACTGCACACATGGTATCAGAGTCTCTAATGATGCTGTGGAGAGAAACAGTGACCACGACAATGCTTATAAAGGAAGACATTTAATTGGGGCTGGCTTACAGTTTCAGAGGTTTAGTTCGTGATTGTCATGGTGGGAAGCATGGCAGTGGGCAGGCAGACATAATGCTGGAGAGGGAGCTGAGAGTTCCAGATCCAGATCCAAAGGCAGCAGGAAGAATGCAACGCTGGGCCTGGCTTGAGCTTCTGAAACCTCAAGCCCACCCTCAGTGACACTTCTTCCAACAAGCCCACACCTCCTGATAGTGCTACTCCCTATGGACCTATGGGGGTCATTGTCATTCAAACCACCATACATGGGGTGTCCATACATGCAAGCAAAACACTTATATAAATGTTCAGAAACAAGCATCTAGCTCAGCATTCGTCACACGGCCTGCTGTATTTCCTTCACAGTGCTTCTCACTGCTATTATTCAATTATTTATGTCTGTGATGCAAACCTGTGAGTTCCAGTGATGGCAGCCCTGCAGGGTCTGCTTAGCCCTCCATGGCCAGCCTCTCAATAGAGCCGGACACATCTTACAGATGGAAGACTGGGCTACAGGGTGCATCTTAGTCTACGCAGTGGCACAAACACAGATGAGTTCCAGGACTAGGAGGAGGAGACGGGACTTGTGATTGGAATGGAGGTTAGATGTAAGGGAAAGTGTATATTATAGAGACTTCCAGGGTTTCTTACTGGGAGAAGCAATGATTGATTCATAAATACAGAAGGGAAGCAATGGGGGCATCAGTCAGAATGGAGGGATGAACTTAGTTCAGGTTTGCATGGATTTGTGGTTGGGTCACGGGAGGAATTAATATGAAGAGCATCAGTGGGGAAGGCAGAAGTCAACAGTGGGCTTGGCAGCCACTGCAGGATGAGGGTATGTGGAGAGAGTGCCACATAGCCCATGTAGGTGGCTTTTTGGAGACGTCTACCCCTTTTGACCCTCAAGCCAACATAAGATTAAGTTGTGTTAAAACCCAGCTACGTGAACTGAGGGTTGGGTCGCACGCCTGCAGTCTGTGCCCTCCGTAGTGGAGGTAGGATTTAGGGTATTTTAGTTTGCTTCCTGTTGCTGCGATAAAACATTCTGACCAAAGGCAGCTTGGGGAGCAAAGGGGCTGTTTAGCTTACACGTCCCAAACACAGTCTGTCACCAGGGGAAGTCAGGGTGGGAGCTCACGGCAGAGGCCATGGAGGAAAGCTATTTGCCTGCTGCGCATGGCTTGCTCAGCCTGCTTTCTTCTACAACCCAGGACCACCAGCTCAGGCGTGGCATCATCCAGAGAGAGCTGGACCCTCTCATATCCATCTTCAACCAAGCAAAGCACCTCAGCCTTACCTACAGGTCATCTGATGGGGCATTTTCTCTTCCCAGATGCCTCTAGTGTCAAGATGATGTAAAACTAGCCAGGATAAGGAGTCACTGCCAAGACCATCAGCATTTAGAGCAGGCTCTTGGAACGGGAGGCATGGATCTTCTAGAGGCTTGCTATTTTCATCTCCCCTGCTCTATTTTACTTTTGGGTTTACGGAATTAGGAGCTTCTGAAAGTGCTGTTAAGAGCGGATCTGATAGGAACAAACGGAGAGCTGACACGGGGCCCAGGCATCCCAACTCTGTCACCTAGTGACCTAAAGACATTTCTGTGCTGGGGGTCTCATCCACCCAAGTCGGCCATAGCTCTCACTTGGATTTGCAGCAAGAAGTACTTCCTCAGGGTCGATTTTCCCCTAAGTTTATTTGTCATCCCTGTGATGATGCATTTACCGAGGACCAGGACTCATTCATTATATATTCCTGATGCACTCTTCCCTCAAGGAACTCACAGCCCCGTCTTGCTGTTCTCTTGGGGTGGAAGGAGGGCAGCAGCTAGAAACCAGGGAACCCTGTCTTCATGCTCTGGTTTCTACTGCCCTCTTGTGGGCATTGCTATGAAACCAGGAGAATTCCATTCTAGAATGAAGTCTAGCAGAGGAGGAATTGGGTAGGAGTGGGGACTAAAAATACTTTTTCATATTTCTAAAATTTGTTTTTGAGACAGGGTTTCTCTGTGTAGTTCTGGCTGTCCTGAAACTTCTTATGTGCACCATCATGCCTGGTTTAGATTTCTTGTTTTAAAAAATTATTTTCTTTTTAGCCAGACAATGGTAACGCACGCCTTTAATCCCAGCACTAAGGAGGCAGAGGCAGGTGGATCTCTGTGAGCTTGAGTCCAGCCTGATCTACAGAGCAAGTTCTAGGACAACCAAGACTACACAGAGAAACCCTGTCTGGAAAAAAAATTGTTGTATTTTTGTGTGAGGTCTCCTGGAACTGGAGTTACAGATGACTGTGAGGCACTGTGTGGGTGCTGGGAACTGAACCCAGCTCCTGTGAGAGCAGCAAGTGGTTAAATCCCTGAGCCATCTCTCCAGTTCCCCATTTTCAGATTTCAGAAATAGAACATTTCTTAGAAGATACAAGAATCTAGGGTTTCGCTTGTTGGCAGTGCTGCCTCACTGAGCACCTACATGCTTCCTTCTCCTCCTCCTTCCCCTAAAAAAGAAAAGATTTATTCTGATTTTATGTTTATGAGTGTTTTGCATGTATGTGTGTATGTTCACCGTGTGTGTGCCTGGTACCTGCGGAGACCAGAAGAGGGCACTGGATCTCTTAGAATTACGAGTTATAGACAGTTGTGAATTGTCTTGTGGGGTCTGGGAATTGAACCTGGTTTCTCTGCAAGAGCAGCAAGTGCTTTTAACCAATGAGATCTCTCCAGCCCCAAGGCTTGCTTCTTAAATGTGGCTGAAGAGCATCCCAGCAGGGTTGTTTTCCCTTCATTCATTTATCAAGCACCAGGTTTACCATTTACTCCTGCCCCAAAGTCCTGGGCACACCCTTCCCTCGAGGCACTCACAGTCTAGTGAGTGAAGACAGATAAGGACAGTTCCAAAATGAAACACAACGTTCACAGGCACTCTCGACTTCGCTATTCAACAGAGTTCCACGGCCCACGGCTGTACCGAGAGAGGTTTTGGTGTGCACTGTTGTGTGAATTTTCCCGTCGCTGGCGACTCTGAGCTAATTAGGGTGAGATGTCTGAGGGAGGAATTCCACTCCTGTTTTAAAGCTCTGGAGTAAAAACAAACAAGCCAACAAGGCTGGACAGTGGTGGTGCAGGCCTTTAATCCCAGCACTTGGGAGGCAGTCAGGCAGATCTCAGTGAGTTCAAGGCCACCCTGGTCTCCACTACTATTACACAGAGAAACCCTGTCTCGAAAAACCAAAACCAAAACAACAACAACAAACCCCAAACAAATAAAGGTTCTGGAGTAGAGGCCTGGTGTCCTTCTAGAATCTACCCCCAGTACTAACTCCAAGTGCCACTGAACCTTTGGTGCCTGACTGCTCCTGGCTGGGCCTTTTCCAGGACTGCCCAGCATCCACATGGGGATTCACACCCACCTGAAACTCCAGTTCCAGGGGATCTGATGCCCGATCCTGGACTGGGTAGGTATGCATGTGGTACACACAAAGGCATGCAGGCAAAACACCCATAGACATAAAATAATCTTAAAAACTAGGGCTGGAGAGATGGCTCAGAGGTTAAGAGCATTGCCTGCTCTTCCAGAGGTCCTGAGTTCAATTCCCAGCAACCACATGGTGGCTCACAACCATCTGTAATGAGATCTGGTGCCTCTTCTGTACTGCAGGCAAAAACGCAGATGGAACACTGTATACATAATAAATAAATAAATATAAAAAACAAAAACAAACTAGAGTGCTGGCCGGGCAGTGGTGGGCACACCTTTAATCCCAGGCAGAGGCAGGCGGATCTCTGTGAGTTTGAGGCCAGCCTTGTCTACAAAGCGAATTCCAGGACAGCCAGGAATATACACAGAGAAAAACAAAAACAAAAAAGTGCTGAGGGGATAGATTTAAAATGGAATTTTATTCTTTTTTTTTTTAAGATTTATTTATTATATATAAACATTCTGCTTCCATGTGTGCCCACACGCCAGAAGAGGGCGCCAGATCTCATTACAGATGGTTGCGAGCCACCATGTGGTTGCTGGGAATCGAACTCAGGACCTCTGGAAGAGCAGCCAGTGCTCTTAACCACTGAGCCATCTCTCCAGCCCCTAAAATGGGATTTTAAAAGCAAAATCACCTGTAGATTCACCACAACCAGGATCCCATGGCCGTGGGAAGCAGAACTGGTGAATGCCAATGGCCATTTTATTTTAAATATTTGTTTATTATGTATACAATATTCTGTCTGCGTGTATGCCTGCAGGCCAGAAGAGGGCACCAGGCCTCATTACAGATGGGGTTGTGAGCCAGCATGTGGTTGCTGGAAATTGAACTCAGGACCTTGAAAGAGTAGGCAATGCTCTTAACCCCTGAGCCATCTCTCCAGCCCTGGCCATTTTATTTTGATTGTGACAGCTTTCACTGTGCTGAGTGGTGATGGGGGCCTGGGAAAGGGGATGCTACTGGAGAGAAATAAGCTTGAGAAATGACTGTATCAGGTTTCATAAAGGATGTGGCTAGAGGCAATCAATACACTGGAGAAAGACAATAAAAGCTAAGGGTGATTGATTGATTACCAACTAAAGCTAAGTGTTTGAAGCCCTCAAGTTACAAAGGCAAGTCTGTAAGACAGGGCTCTATGTGGAACTCTCTCCAGCCTTACAAAGGCGCTCAGATCTCCTGCATATATAGGGCACAAAACACTGAGCCTAAAGCCCAGTTTTGATAATGCTTTCCATCAAATTCCCTCTCATCCTTCGGGCCTGCAAAAGTGTTCTTGTTAATGGTACCACTACTTCCTGGAAAGACAGTTCTTTCTTCTTTCCCCCTCCCCATTTTTGTGTGGGAATATACATGTGTGTGGATGCATGTGCACATGTCTGCATATGTGCACAGAGGCCAGAGGGTAACATCAGTTGTCTTCCGTAATTGCTTCTCCATCTTACGCGCCTGGCTTTTTACCTGGGTGCTGGGGGATAAACTCAGTCCCCCACACGTGCACTGACTTTACCGACTGAGCTGCCTCCCCAACCCCTCACATGCCCCTTTTAAAATTTATTCCAGGTCGAACCCTGAGTTGGATACTGGGGATCCACATGGAGAGAGCGGACTCCTAAAAGTTGTTCTTGACATTTGCAAATGTGGCACTTTGAGTGCTGTCTCACACAGAGAACAGATAAATGTAATAAAAAATTAAAAAACCAAACCCCAAATAAACAAAACCCAGTTATGAGCCCTCTAAGAGAAAAAAGGACCTTGCCAGGCTGGGTATGGTGGCACACGCCCTTAATCTCAGCACTTGGGAGGCAGAGGCAGGCAGATCTCTGTGAGTTCGAGGCCAGCCTGGTCTACAGAGTGAGTTCCAGGACAGCCAGGGCTACACAGAGATCCTGTCCCCCAAAACTGAGAGATATAGATATGTAGGTAGGTAGGTAGGTAGATATAGAGAAATAGATACTGATTGATTAAATGCCTCACCTTAGGGATACCAGAGAGCTTAGCCAGCATTGTACCATGTACAGGCTGGGGAGGGAAAGAGGAGAGTTGGGTGTGGAAGCTGAGGACACAGGATTGAGGAAAGCAGGATTATACCATCTGGTAACTAGTGAGTCAGCAAGTAGCCTTCCTCCACGGCTTCTACTTGAGTTACCCCCTGGCCCCCTTAATGATAGACTGTTAGCTGGAAGTGCAAGCTACATAATCATTTCCTCCCCGACGTTGCCTTTGGTCAGCAACAGGGAGGAAACTAGGAGAGCATTGCCAGAGAACATCACCAGATGGTTATACTCCGCCACAGAGCCCCACCAGATGGTTATACTCCGCTAGAGAGTCCCACCAGATGGTTATACTCCGCTAGAGAGCCCTACCAGATGGTTATGCTCCACTAGAGAACCCCAAAGACATCTTTTTAAAATAGATTTTATTCTTATGTGCATTGCTACTTTGCCCACATGTATGTCAGTGTGAAGGTGCCAGATTCGCTGGAATTGGAGTTGCAAACAGTTGTGAGCTGCCATGTGAGTGCTGGGAATTGAACCCTAGCCCTCTGGAAGAGCAGTGTTCTTAACCGCTGAGCGTTCTCTCCAGCCCCCAAAGACATCTTTACTGGTGTGATAAATGTCTCTCCATGTAAGTTTTGAGACCTTTGACCAACATCCTATAGTTTTCCTTTATAAGTGTGTGTGTGCACATGTGCATGCAGGTACATGTGCATGTGTGTGTGCACACACAGAACCACAGGTCAGTGTGGTTCTTTGCCTCATTCGTTCTCTACCTTATTTTTTGACCATGGTTTCTGACCGAATCTAGGATTCACGTCAGCTAGACTGGTTGGCCAGTAACCCTGGGAATCTACAGGTTTGCATTTAGATAGTTTTCCCATACAGCCCAGAAGCACCTGCCCAGAGAGGGCAATCCCTCAACTGAGATTCCCCTCTCAGAAGACTCTAGGCTGTGTTGACAATTAAAGATAATAGTACATATGCCCACAATTATTTGTTTAGTTATTGAGCAGGGTGTCTCTGTGTAGCCCTGGCTGTCCTGGAACTCACTTTGTAGACCAGGCTGGCCTCAAAGGTGGAGATCCACCTTATATTTGCCTGCCTCTGCCTACTGAGCGCCAGGATCAAAGGCATACGACACCATGCTCAGCCCCCCCTTTTTTTGAGACAGAGCCTCAATATGTAGCCCAGGCTATTCTTAAACTTCCAATCCTCCTGCCCTAGTCTCCTGAATATTAAGCTTGCAGGCATCCACTACAACTAGCCCACTCCCATGCCACTCCCACCATACACCGCCACAGAAGTCCTATCATTTCCATGCCATTTAATGTGGGTCCTGGCTTTCCCCAAGCTTCCCAGAGCCGCCCTACAGAAAATAACAAGTGGGACCCGTCTGCCATCTGGAGGCCCTGGAAAGATTGTAATTCAGTGAGTCTGAAGGCTTCAGCTCAGGAGAGCTGATGGTGTAACTCTCAGTTCCACAGACACAAAGGGAAGCCAAATGGAAAACATTTCTTTCCTGCCAGCTTTATTAAGGTCAGCTTTTCCACCAGCGGGTAGAAGGCGGAGCGGTTTACTTTGCTCCTCCTGCACTGGCACTGGCTTTACTGGGTTGCCTGTTTCTGCTTCAGAATTTCAGAAATTCTGTGGCGAGATCCCTTGAAAACATGTTTTAAAAGTTTTGGGCAATTTTCTACAGATACCATGAATTGTGATCATATTTAATCCCCTCCACCATTTTGTCTCTCTCCCGCTGTTGACCCCTTATTTCCCAACTAATCATTTTTTTTTTAAGAAAATGACCATGCAAAGTGTTTGTCTTTTTTTTTTGTTTGTTTGTTTGTTTCTCTGTGGCTTTGGAACCTGTCCTGGAACTCACTCTGTAGACCAGGCTGGTCTTGAACTCACGGAGATCCGCCTGCCTCTGCCTCCCGAGCGCAGGGATTAAAGGCGTGCGCCACCACTGCCCGGCTGCAAAGTGTTTTTCTTACATGTATGTATGGGCATCATATGCATGCCTTGTGTGACCAGAGACAGAAGAGGGCATCGGATCCCCGAAGCTGGAGTTATGGGTGGTTGTGAGCTGCCATGTGGGTGCTGGGAACTGAACCTGGGTCCTCTGCAGGAACAAGTGCTCTAACCAGTAAGCCACCTCTCCAGCCCTGTCTTTCAAAAAATGCTGAGATGTAAAGGTGCCTACCATGCGCCTGCAGTGCCTGGAAGGCCAGAAAAAGGGCAGTGCAGGAGCAGCACTCTTAACTGCTGAGCCACCTCTCCAGCCCCTTATGCTTTCTTGCTGTTTTGAGACATGATCTAACTGTACAGCCCTGGCTGACCTGCAACTAGTTCTGTAGACCAAGCTGGCCCCAAAGTCAGGGACATCTCCTGCCTCTGCCTGAGTGCTGGGGTGAAATGTGTGCAGGTTTTGTGCAGGTTATAGGAGTCATTGCTAATTCACAACAGCTACGCCATGTCTGTAATACAGTGTTTCTAGCACTCCTCCCATCCACCTGCTCCCAACCTTACAATCATCCTGTTATTCCTTGATATTCCCTAGTCTTAACGAAGTGATAGGGATACCCCATTCAGGGATGCACATTCAACAGTCATTTTGCACTTAAAAGTTTTTTGTGTGTCTGATTTTTTTAAAATGATTTATTTTTATGTGCACCGGTGTTTTGCCTATGTCTATGTCTGTGTGAGGGTGTCAGATATCCTGGAGCTGGAGTTAGACAGTTGTGAGCCACCATGTGGTTGCTGAGAATTGAACTCAGGACCTCTGGAAGAGCAGCCAGTGCTGTTAAAACAGCTGAGCCATCTCTCCAGCCCTTCACAATTATGTTTAAGTCCTTAAACTCATGCTGCTCTCAGCTTTGGCCAGGCAAACTTTTTGTTGTGGGCAATGGTTAATGCAGAGACTAGTAACTGAAAAATAAGTGCTTTTTAAAAAAATGTGTGTGGGGCTGGATGGTGGCGCACGCCTTTAATCCCGGCACTGAGGAGGCAGAGGCAGGCGGATCTGTGAGTTCGAGGCCAGCCTGGTCTAGACAATGAGTTCTAGGACAGCCAGGGCTACACAGAGAAACCCTGTCCAAACCAAACCAACCATGTATGGGGCTGGTTGCAGGTAGCGCATGGCATTAATTGTGCACCTGGGAGGTAGAGGCAGGTGGGCTCTATCACTGAATGATCTTAGGCTTATCCTTGGTCTGGAAGTCAGGGCTTTTTTATGAGATGTCAGGAGCTGGTTAGGAAATTTATACAGAAGTTCTTTCTTCTTTTAAGCTTCTTTTAATCCAACTCCACTTTCCCCGCCAATCATCCTTAGGCCTTATTCAGATCTTCGTGAAATCCACTGCATCACTCATATGGAGACAGAGAAAGTTCTAGAGCAAACATGATTGGCTATAGTAGTCAGCTCAGGGCAACCACAGGACACAGTGACTACGCTCTCCTCCATGGCTCAGGACATCTTAAGTCCAGTTAAACAGCTCTTTATTTCTGCATGAGACACAGTCTGGATGGGAGCACAGCCCTCACTGGTTCCCACAGACTCTCCAATGAAAGGAGGGGCTAAGACTGTTGGAGTTCACTGATATTCAGTTATGAAATCTACTGCCTGCAGAGTGCTCAACATCACAGCTGGCTGTGATGACCCCCCATGGCAGAGGTGACAAACACAGCGAGCCTTACATATCCAGTCTGCTGAGTCCTCATTCTCTATGATCCGAGCTTGCTCAGGGCTGGGACAGCTTCATGTGCTGGCCTGCTTCGCTCCAATGTTCCTCTGACTGCTTTGTCTTGGAGGCAGAGGACATTCAGGCTGCCTGGGAGCCGGTGGTGATCATGCTCTTGGCGGCTTGCTGGGCTAACCAGCGCTTGTATCTTTTGGTCTTGGGCTTCTGAAAGAGCACTACGGACATAGGAACCCTTACAGTGTCAAGTCCATTTACCTGAACACACATTAAAAAGAGGAATAGCCAGAGATCAGTCAGGCAGAATCGACACCACCCAATCAGCTTCTCATGTTGACTCTTCTCCCAATCAAAAGAAAATTCATGAAACACTCACGGTCACGTCGCACCAGTACTCGCCCCACCGTGTGATAGGGTCCTCGGGTAACTTCAGAGCGTGAGGGGCAACCACAACACCAAGCTGGAAAATAAAACCAACAACCAGATAAACCAGCCTAACGCTGCGATCCTTTAATAGAGTCCTTCACGTTGTGCTGACCCCAACCATAACATTATTCTGTTGCTACTCATAGCTGTTATTTTGCTACTGTTAGGAATCGTAATGTAAATATGTGATATGCAGGACGTCCTCTGGAGGTCACGACGTACAGGCTGAGAACTGCAGCCTCCGGGTAAACTCATAAAGACAGCGTGGGTCTAGAATTTCCTGCACAGTCCCCACATCTGGGGAAATGATTCTGGCTGACCTTGGGAGGGAACAAAAGCCCACAGATGACAGCAGACAGACTCAGTCTCTCAGCAAAGGTGGCAAGTTTACAGACATAACAGGCCTTAAGAAAAACACTGCTTTATACACAAAAATATAAGTAAGTCACATATCCCCAGGTTCTTCCTAGCTAGAGATAAAATAAATTGCTTTTTCCTATTAGTCTTTAAATCTGTAACTACTTTAGTTCCTAGCTACAGTCCTCTTTTCTCCCTGCAAATCAACCAAGAGTAATTAATTCCCAACCATTCTATAGCAAAGGGTTCAACCCCGGGTCTATGGAGGTGGCGCTGACCTGAGGGGACACTGAAGTTTGGGAGCACTCACATTCTTGAAGAAATGGCGGGCAACTATCTCAGGGTTTAGTTCCCATTTGACGTTGTTCTTCATTCCCACCTCTAGATGACAGTTTCTCAGAAATTTCACTGTCTAAAAAGAATTATAAATCAGGGCTGTGTCAACAGAAGTCGGAGTCAGAGGGAGGAAATACGTTCAGAGTCACAGGATCTGGGACTTTAGAAAAAGCGCATCATTTCTGCCCTGCAGCTAAGACAGGTGAAAACAAAACATTCATGGGGTAAAAAAACAAACAAACCCGGAACATCCTTTTTCTCAACCCTGATATAGAAAAATGATATTTTCCAAGACTTCATAGAGGATTTCATCCATACCTTGCTGTCTCTAGGCAAAGAGAAATAGTCTGCATTAAACACGGGCTTAGGGCTGGCAAAAAGGCTCGGTAAGTAAAGGTGCCCACTGCCAAGGACAATGACCTGAGTCTTCCCCAGGGTCCACACAGAGGAAGGAGAGAACTGACTCATGCCAGCTGTCCCCTGGACTGCATGTGTGCCCTGACCCATACATATAAATATAATACACTTAGAGTCACCTAGGAAGGCTCCTGGTGTATTTCGGGATGCAGTGACTTTTAATAGACTTTTAACTTGACATTTATGGAATTTCAAGTCTTTCACACTCCATCATTGGTTTTCCTACTTATAAAATGAAGTATACCAGTTGGGTGGTGGTGGCACACGCCTTTAATCCCAGCACTTGGGAGGCACAGGCAGGCGGATCTCTGTGAGTTCGAGGCCAGCCTGGTCTACAAGAGCTAGTTCCAGGATAGATTCCAAAGCTACAGAGAACCCCTGTCTCGAAAAACAACAAAAAAAAAGTATAAACTACTTGAAGAGTGAAGCTATTTTTGTACATCTTGTCCCAACCCTCTTTTCAGCTACATATTTTCTAATACTACACTATACATATCTCTACTTTAAGTAGACTGTGCTATCTTCATTTTAAAATATGCCCTAGAGGGCTGGAGAGATGGCTCAGAGGTTAAGAGCACTGACTGTTCTTCCAGAGCCAGGTGTGCTGGGGACACCTTTAGTCTCAGCACTTGGGAAGCAGAGGTGGGCAGATCTTTTGAGTTTAATGACAGCTTGGTCTATATGAGTTCCAGGCCAATCAGAGCTATGCTCTGAGACCCTATCAAAAAAAAAAAAAAAAAAGATTGGGAGTATGGGCTATGCAGCAGGGTTTCAGAACAGGTGGTTCAAGTAGGCTTCACTAAAAAGATGATGGAGTTGGGGCTGGAGAGATGGCCCAGAGGTTAAGAGCACACTGCCTGCTCTTCAAAGGTCCTGAGTTCAATTCCCAGCAACCACATGGTGGCTCACAGCCATCTGTAATGAGATCTGGTGCCCTCTTCTGGCCTACAGGCATCCAGACAGACAGAACACTATATACATAATAAATAAATCTTTAAAAAAATATTCATCTCAAAAAATAAATAAATAAAATATGCCCTAGAGCTGTTGATAGATGTGTGCCTAACATACACAGGCCCTGAGTTTGATCCCAGCATCCATTTGTAGTACACGTTTGTATAGGTGGAGTTTCTCTGTGTCCCAGCAGCTACCCCCAAATAACCACTCAGAGACATTATTAATGATAAAGGTAAGCCCCAGTCAGCTCTTACAATTTAAATGAACCATCTCTATTAACCTATGTGCTGCCCTGAGGCTTGTTTACCTCATCTGTGAACTTCCCATGTTGCTGCTTCTTTATCTGGCTTGCAAACTCTGCCCTTATTCCCAGCATTCTCTCTGTCCTGAAAATCCTGCTTAGCTATCAGCCAATCAGCTTTTTATTAACCCAATCACGTGCACACATCTGTAGCCTACCAACTGAAGGGAAGAGGAAGGAGAATTAGGTCAGGCTGCCCTTGGTCATACACAGAATTCAAGGCCAGTTTGCCTTCCACCCCAACAAACTTACCTTAAAAATTCACATATTTCCTAGTTTGCCCAAAACCTACTAATTTGAAAAGGCCTAATTTAGTATTATGTATGGGGAAAAAAAAAAGTCTCCCTCCCCCAGTAACTCCAGTCCCCCTAGGGTCCACCTGTCGCCTGCTTTAATGCCCGTAGTTTACGGTTTACCTTCTCATGCATCTATATTCTCTTCTGTGTCTGTATGTGCTCCCAAAAGGCTGAGTCCTCACCTTACACTTTCCCACAGATCCTGATTCCCAGACTGGGATTCCCTCAAAAGCTACTGCACTTTTGGCAAAAAAATCCCAGGACAAAGATGTCTTCAAATGTTGTACTTCTAATGCAAGAAATTAACAAATTAAAAATTTGGCACATTATTCTAAAAAAAGCACGCCTGTAATCCCAGCACTCAGGAGGGGAGGCAGGCGGATATGAGTTTGGGGCCAGCCTGGCCTATAGAATGAGTTCCAGGACGGCCAGGACACTACTTGCTCTTATCCCGTGTGGAACAGTGAGGAGGCTCTCAGGAGGTTGGCGATGGCCGTAAGGGACAGTAAAAACTCCCTACTCACTGCCTCTCCTGCCTTCGTCTGGATCTTCTCCAGTTTGCCTTCTTGTCGCAGCTACAAAAGATAAAACCAACAAGAAATGAGCCCGCACTGAGCAGCAACAGTCCGACTACTGGGCTTACTCCAGTTCCCTACTTCATCTTCAAATTCAGTAACAGAAGACATCCCCAGCAGGAACCTTCAAGCTTTATTCCTCCAAATCCTTTGAGCTCACCAATTTCTCCTCTTCAAACAACTTCTTGTTTTCAGGGGATGCATACACAGCCAGTCCCTGAGAAAGGAGTTTATTGCGACCCACAGACTTCTTCACCAACACCAGATCACCCCGCACTCCAATTTCTGCCAATGAGAACAGGAACAGATGAAAACTCTGCAGGAGTTCCTAGCCACACAGAGGACCTGAGTTTGGACATGGTCCGTAACCTTAGCACTATGGGGAAGAAACAGGCAGATTCCCGAGGCTAGGCTCTAGCCTACGCACACTCACACACCATACATTTATTAGGAACTACACTTGTCACAAGTCTAGTTTAAAAACTGGTGTAGACTGAGTTGTTCAATCAAAGGATTTCATTATTTGTGATGCAAACTGTTGGGTACTCTCGTCACAGCTAACAGTGTTGCACACGCGTTTTAATTTTTCGTGCTGGAGGTCATTAATTAAGTCACAGTACTTTCGTGACTTCTTTTTTTCCCCACAGGAGCCACTAAGTAGTAAACACAAGGCAAACAAATGAAAGGCGGGAAGAGCTAACGTTATACAGCAGCAACCCCGTGGGTCAGCATCCGGGGCCAGGCTTACCGTCCACGGACTGCGTGAGGATGAGTTCCAGGAGGTCTTTGGGCCGGTGTTTGGTGTCCTCCAGCAGCTTATACACGCGGTGCCGCCGGTGCAGGAGCGGCTTCCGGCCCTCCCCGGCCAGCGGCACCTTCCACCAGCGCTCCACGATGACCGTGCTCTGGCGGCCGGGGGGCTGGGGTGAGCGAGTGTCCAGGAACACCCGCCACCCCGCCACCGTCACCTGCATCCCAAGGAGAGCCCGCCAGCCACCCCACGGAGCGCCCCTGCCGGTCTCAATCCGTCCCCAAGCCCCAGCCGGCCCTCACCCGGTAATGAGACAGACTGAAGTCACGCCCCGGGGTGCCCCCTTCCATTCGCGCCCGGAGTAGCTCCCCGATGCCTCCCTGCCGCAGCCAAGCAGCGCCAGCCCACAGCAGGGCCCGACCCCGAGTAGCCACGGAGGCGGCCATGACCCCGGCGCGGAGACGGAGGAAGGGCCCCGCGCAGGCGCAGTCGGGCCTTCTGGGCTGCCCGCGGCGCGCCTGAGTGGCAGGGCTGCAGGCTCTGCTGAGACCCGGGGACCCGGAATGGGACGGCGACAGGAGAGTCGGGAGACCTGCTGTTTATTTTCGTCACCTCTCTCCACAGATAATGCAATGAGCATTAAGTGGACTGACAAAAGAAAGTATCTTTTCTTTAGCTTCACTTAAAAAGAGGCATGGGGGCGCGGTGGTGCCTGCCTGTAATCTTCCAACAGGATAGTTTCCAGGCTAACTTCATTTACACCGCGCTCTAAGCCAGCGAGATCAACAAAAATAATTTAATAATAATAATAACTAATGATAATAAAAATTTAATTCTACTTGCTGAGATCATTTCTAATTTTGACGTTATAATTTCTGAACACTAAAAGAATATGGATGCAGCTATCAATTTTCCTTTGAGTATCTAAAGGGTGGGATCCTCTAAAAGTTCTGCTGACTCTCCCTGATATTGTTACATTATAGTATTTCAGCTAGTATTTAAAGAGTTGCAGGAGACATGAACTACAGAGAAAAACTACTGTAAGGCCCACACAATTCCTTCTGTCGAGTCTTTGTTCTGGATAGATTATAAAAACGGGACGAAAGAGAGTCTATGGGAGTGTGGAAAGAGACACTATGCTTCATTGCATGCGCCCTTAAGAAGACTGATCTACATGCATCTCCTTGGTTTCCAGGGCAACAATCCCCCCCCCCACTAAGTGTATGGAATAGCACTCTTCTAAGTATCCGCTCTCTTGACGTTCCTGGTTCATCTTATGACTGTTATTTATATATCAGTGATGTTTAAATTTCTATCCTAGACTGCCTACAAATTTCACATAGGAATCAATACCCAGCATCTTCTTACTTTCTTACTCTCTTATATGTCAGACTTTTTTTTTTTTTTTTTTTTTTTTTTTTTTTTTTTTTTTTTTTTTTTTTTTTTTTTTTTTTTTTTTTTTTGGTTTTTCGAGACAGGGTTTCTCTGTAGCTTTGGAGCCTGTCCTGGAACTAGCTCTTGTAGACCAGGCTGGCCTCGAACTCACAGAGATCGCCTGCCTCTGCCTCCCAACTGCTGGGATTAAAGGCATGCGCCACAACCGCCCGGCCTAGTCAAACAGACATTTTTTTTTATTTTTTCTTCCTGTTATATGGAACAAACAGACATTTTAAAGTTAAGTGGTTTATACCCTTTTCTTCCCAAGCTGCCCTACTTTCCATTTCATTCGATAACGCCATTTTGTTGTTTGCTTTGTTTTTCGACACATATTTTTATTACACCTTGTTGTTTTGAGACAGTATCATTTCTCCCTTCTTTTCCTCCCTCTGACCCCCTCCCCTGTACCTTTCCTTGCTCTCGCTTTCTCAAATTCAGGGCTTCTTTCCCCTTCTTAGTTGTTATTTATATGTGTGTGTGTTTATATATTCCTAAATACATAAGTACAGCCTGCTCGTCTGTAATGTTACTTGTATGTGTATGTTTTCGGAGCTGGCCATTTGGTTCTGGATAACAATTGGTGCGCCCTTCCCTGGGGAAGACATTGCCCTGCTCTCAGCATTTCTTAGTTGCCTGTAGTTCTTCCCCTAGGGCTGAGGCCTGGTGAGCCTTCTCCTTTCTCGTGAGCCGGGAAACCTCCTTCAGGTCTTGTTCAGGCAGACCTGACAGTGAGACTTCGGGGGTGGAGCTTCCCTGACGTTTCTAGGAGACACTATGTCATAGCAAACTTCTGGTTCCTTTGACTCTTAACGATCTTTCTGCCTCTTCTACAACAGAGGTTCTCAACCTCCTAATGCTGCGATCCTTTAATATAGCTCCTCATGTTGTGGTGACCCCCAATCGTAAAATTATTTCTTTACTACTGTAATTTTGCTACTGTTATGAATTGTTATGGAAATATCTGATATGTGACCCTTGTGAAAGGGTCATTTGACTCCAAAGGAGTTGTGACCCCTGTTCCCCCCAGGTTGAGAACCTCTTCTACAACAATTCTTAAACTTTAGGTGAAGTTATGTTATAGATGGATCAGTTGGAACTGGGCTTTACAACTCTGCGTTTTGATGGCTGTGGTTTTCTGGAATGATGTAGATGAGCACCAAGAATTACACTTCTCTGTGGCTATGAGGATAAAATAGAATTAGAAAGCAGCTAGAGATTATGCTGATTTAGTAAGGTGGAGGATACAGGTTCTCCTCCAGGACCCATGACTTCACTTGCCCTGGGAGGGCTGGGTTTCAGGACCAGGTATGGTTTCCCTCTTGTTGAGAAGACCTTAAGTACAATGAGAGAGCTGTTAGTTACCTTCAACATATGCATGACATGATGGTCATTGCTATGATTCGTAGGCATCATAGTGGGTAGATTATCAGTTGCCTCCCTCCTTTGGAAGCTTGCATGGCACCTTCCCGTACCATGAAACCTAGGAGGAGGCTGCACTTCAGGTCCACCTCTGGTCCTCTGAGTCCTGAGAGCAGTTTTTTTTTTTTTTGTTTTGTTTTGTTTTCGAGACAGGGTTCTCTGGAGCTTTGGAGCCTGTCCTGGAACTAGCTCTTGCAGACCAGGCTGGTCTCGAACTCACAGATATCCGCCTGCCTCTGCCGCCCGAGTGCTGTGATTAAAGGCGTGCGCCACCACTGCCTGGCTCCAGTTTTTTTTTTTTTTTTTTTAATCTCACAGGCCATCAGGAAATCCCATGTGTTCTACCTTTTCTTTCCAGAATCGAAACATTTGCCACCGTTACCCAGAGGGCCTCTTGGGAAAGGTGCTGACACATATGCGGCTTCCTGCTTGAATGAGAGCTGGAGAGGCTGTCGTGGCTAGGGCCATGCAGACAATGGCCTCACTCATGTCAACTTGTTTCTTTTCCTTTGTGTTTTCTGCTTGCCTCTGCAGATGAGCACATCATTTACCTATGAAAAGCTAAAGGCAGGGGGCTGGAGAGATGGCTCAGAGGTTAAGAGCACTGACTGCTCTTCTGGAGGTCCTGAGTTCAATTCCCAGCAACCCACATGATGGCTCACAACCATCTGTAATGAGACCTGGTGCCGCCTTCTGGCCTGCAGGCGTACAGACAGAACACTGTATATATAATAAATAAATAAATCTTTTTTTAAAAAAAGCTAAAGGCAGATAGGAAGTTATGTTTTCAGTTATTGAATTCCAGGAATAGCAGAACCACCTCCTCCCCAACCCATGAGAGCAATTATCAAAGCTCCCCTACCACCTTGGTCAGCTCCTGTAATATAATGTTACACTCTGAAACCCAGACAGAAATGAGACCAAAGTGAGCGGAAAAAGAGGAAAAAAAGGCAAAAAGAAAGAAGAAAGAAAAGGTTTTCAATCTAAGTGGGAAGGCTGGCGAGTTAGTAGGAAAGCGCTTGTGCAGCCCTGATAGCCCAGGTCAGAGTCCCACAACACACGAAACCCAACAAAGCCAGATGAAAGTCGGCTGTTAGTAATCCCAGCCTCAGCATTCTTATGCTGAGATGAGAGGTAGAGACAGAATTGACCAGAAGCTCAAGTTCATAGTGTAGCGGCAGAAATGACACGAGAGAGAATGGCCAAAATCAAAAACACTGATGACAACTTATGCTGGAGAGGTTGTGGGGGAAAGGGAACCCTTCTGCATTGCTGGTGGGAATGCAAGCTGGTACGACCCCTTTGGATGTCAGTGTGGCGATTTCTCAGAAAATCAGGAAACAACCTTCCTCAAGACCCAATAATACTATTTTTGGGTATATATCCAAAGGATGCTCAATCGTGCCACAAGGACATGTGCTCAACTATGTTCATAGCAGCTTTGTTTGTCATAGCCAGAACCTGGAAACAACCTAAATGCCCCTCGATTGAAGAATGGATAAAAAAAAATGTGGTACATTTACACAATGGAGTACTACACAGCAGAAAAAAATAACAACAGCCTGAATTTTGCAGGAAAATGGATGGAACTAGAAAGCATTATTTTGAGTGAGGTAACCCAGACACAGAAAGACAATTATCACATGTGCTCACTCATAGGTGGTTTTTAAAGCAAAGAAAACCAGCCTACAAACCACAATTCCAGAGAACTTAGACAACAATGAGGACACTAATAGAGACTTACTTAGATATAATCTACATGGGAAGTAGAAAGTATAAAAAGACAAGATCTCCTGAGTAAATTGGGAGCATGGGGACCTTGTGGGAGGTTTGAAGGGGGTAGGGGAGAGGCAGGGAGGGGAGCAGAGAAAAATGTAGAGCTCAATAAATATCATGGAAAAAAATTTTTAAAAAATACATGGAAAAAACCCATCAGAGATGACATTATGATGTAAGGAAACTGGAAAAAAATAAAAAGATCTGTAGTTCACATACTGGTGCCTGGCTCAGAGTGGACCAATAATATTTGCATTGATGGGAAATAAATTTGAAGAGGTCTCAAACTGTTGGTTCTAGAACCAAATTTTGCCCTTAATGTTAAATTTTATCAGTGTTTTAGTTGGTGTTTCTATTTTTGTGATAAAACACTATGACCAAAGACAATTTAGGGAGCAAAGGGCTTCTTTCAACTTACAACTCTCAGGTCATGCTCTATCACTGAGTGAAGAAGTGGCTGCTTCCCATGGCTTGCTCAGCCTTAGACTGTTTTCTTAGAGCACCTAGGAGCATCAGCTCAGGGGTTCACTGCACACAGTGAGCTGAGACCTCCCACAGCAATCATCGATCACGACAACGATCCATGGGCTTGTCCCCAGGAAATGCTCAGTTGAGTTCCCTCTTCTCAAATGACTGTAGCTTACATCAAGATGACAAATTAACCAGCACAGCCACTTTGTTAGAGCCTCTCCTTGCCATGTTCTTGTGTGTGTGTGTGTGTGTGTGTGATTTATCATAAATCTTAACGTCTGCTGACATTTTGAATTAGCACCAAGTCTGTGTTCTGGCACAGTAACTTAGTGCTGAGCTATGTTGGTGTGAGCTTTCTACCATTTTAATATCTACTCTGTAATTTCACCAGTTTCCATTGGCTGTGTCGCTATGTGTGTATGTTTGAAACAGGGTTTTGCTATGTAGCTCTGTCCAGTCAGAACATTGCTATTGCAAACCAGGCTGGTTCCAGATGTTAAGCAATCATACCATCTCTGCCTCTCTCGATTGCCAGGATTAAGGATATAGAATATTTGCTGGGTGGTGGTGCACGCCTTTAATCCCAGCACTTGGGAGGCAGAGGCAGGTGGATCTCTGTGAGTTCGAGGTCAGCCTGGTCTACAAAGTAAGTTCCAGGACAGCCAGGGCTGTTACACAAGGAAACTCTTATCTCAAAAAACAAACAACAACAAAAAGGATATGTAGTATTACAGTTCCCGGGCTGGAGAGATGGCTCAGAGGTTAAGAGCACTGACTCTTCTTCCAGAGGTCCTGAGTTCAATTCCCAGCAACCACATGGTGGCTCACAGCCATCTGTAATGAGATCTGGTGCCCTCTTCTGGCCAGTAAGCAGACAGACAGAACACTGTATACATAATAAATAAATAAATCTTTAAAAAAAAAAGTATTACAGTTCCCTAGAGGTGCTTAACTTGGGATTCCTAACCTATAAAGACAACAGGGAAAGTTCTGCAATTTGTAATATTTCTGTGCTATGGAGAGGGATAATAGTAAAAATAAAGACTTGCAAAACAACTACTATTGAGGTGAGTGTGGCAGCAGGGTCTTGGAAGCTTACTGTGGCATCAGACACCAACTCTGTAGTTGCTGAATTTAGAAATGGTCCATAGGGAAGGTCGGGGTGGTGGGTACCAGGGATCAGGCAGGGCTATGTGTCAACTAGGACATAAGTTTGAAAGCCTTTTTAACTACCAATACAGCTTGTAAAGTGTGTACCAGCTGAACATGAGCCTTGGTTAATGGGACAGGATGGGGTAAAACTGAAGTGACATAAGCATGACCTCTTGTCTATGTCATAGTGCCTGCCAGGTCACAATGGCAAGGCTGCCTGAACTCCTACCACTCATCCTCTGGACCTCACTTTGCCGCAGGGAGGCACTGAACAGTGAAACTGCCTTGTAACAGGTCCCGCCCCTCTCTCTACTCCCTTTCTTATATCAAGAGGGGAAAAACACGGAACTACCTCTACCCCTTCTGGTCACCCTACGCCTATTACCTCTACTGCTACAAATACAGGATCACCCTCCGGGAGAAGATGCTGCCTTGTTGTTACAGAAGGTACTTGTTTCCATCTGTCATTGCTGTTTACATACAGTGTAAAGAAAATAAAACAAGTTGAGAGATTCTTTTAAAAGGCAGGGTAGAAGCCTCATATGGATTTGTATAATTTTTCTATTTGGTTGGCCTGGAAAAATAAGCTATTCCATAGGTGATAAAGGAAACAGTGTGGAAGGCTGGTCCTGTGTAGCTGACGTCAGGAAGTTACCTTCTCAGTTTATGTCTTCACCCCGGGTTCTGAGATAAACTAATTTGGGTCTCTTTTTCTCAAACAAGCATCACTTACAAAGAACAGGAGGACCTGACGCTTCGGCCCCATTGCTGCCTCCAGTGCTCCTGAGTCCCTAGGAGGTCTCCAGGTGGGCAGAAGCACTCAGCAGGAAAAAGACCACAGCCAGCTTAAAGAACTGTATTCAGTAAGTACTGTGCACTGGTCATATGACAGGCCAGCTCTTTGATCGCTGTAATGGCTTTGTTGAGAAGGGAACACTGATAACCATAAAAACTAGACGTAGGTAGACCCCTGAGTGCATGTGTCAAATCTACTTACTTTCTAGATGGATTCCTATAGCTGGTAGCAAATAGCAGGATGGGAAAAGAAGCAGGAACAAATGTACAGCAGAGTATAGTGAGTCTTGGGACATGAAGTAGTTTAGAGAGAAGCCTGGCGGTGAAAGCTGTAATCCCAGCTTCTTGAAAGGGCTGCGGAGGACAGAGTGAGTAGAAGGCTAGCCCCAGTGATTCAGCAAGACCTTACAAAAATGAGTAAGTGAATAAAAGTGGGGCTAGGGATATAGCATGAGCAAGACAACACCCTGAGCTTCCCAGCACTAGGAACTTCTCCTAGGCACTTGACATCAAGTAGAACTCAGTATTGCCCCTCTCATCTGCCTGTGATTCTACAAAAGCATCCCAGCTTACCCCAGATGTGACTTGAAGACTCAATGAGCAGATTTCTACTTTAGTCTTATTTCTTTTCCAGGCTGGGAACCTGACAGTGCTATCAACTGACCCCCTGCTTCACCAAGATCCAGTTCAGTTAGACTTCCACTTTCGTCTCACCCCCCATTCCTCTGCTCACTGGCACGGCCTTCTGTCTGACCACCGACTCTTCCTGAATATCCCACATCGGGCTTTGGATCAAGGCAACCGAGAAAGGTGAGGAGCTGGATGGGTGTGAGGAAGAGATGGGGTACTCTGTTCCACCGTTCATCATGTCACAGTGACTTAGGAGCTGGATCAGACACACAGCACACTAGTAGCACACAGGTAAGATCTTGGGGTTCAAGGAATAATTTTAGGTTGAGGGATGGTTGCTGGACTCACTCAGGAACATTAAAGTAGGATTCAAATAGTTGAATAATTTTGTTACTCAGCAGTCCTTCCCTCCATGACCCTCTTCTGTGTTGGAATCCCTTGGCTTCAGAGAAAAGCCACCAAACTCCTTCAGCAACTTTTACTTTTCTAGTTTCAGTAGGTAGAGAAATCCTCACCAGTATTTCTCCTGCTCTGACTTCCTAGATAAAGTTAGCCAAGTATTAACTTTCTTTCTGGCCTCTAGCTTGACAGCAACATTGGAGTATGTGGAGGAGAAGACCAGTGTGGACTCTGTGTTTGTGAACTTCCAAAATGATCCGAAGGACAGAGGTGTGTTTGGCTGTCTTTGGCTGCGTCTGGCATTTCAGCACCCTGTCCCTACTTCTACTGCAAAGGAAATTAAGGCACACAGCATTCTATTCTGTCCCATTACAACTGGACTAACAAGAAGTCCCTGCAGGTGGTATCAGGCACAAGACTGGGAGCACTGGAGAAATTATACAGAATTCATTTAAGGAATGTGGTAGACTGACAAAGGAGGTCAAGAAAATTTATCAAGCCTTCACAGTAGGACAGGAACATGTTTAACCATATGTAATATATTATTGCTCATCTTTCAGAGAATTTATACTCTGTTAAGACAGGATGAACTGGGCATGATGGTACAAGCCTGTGATCCTAGCATTTGGAAATCTAGGACAGAAGATTGGTTAAATGGCAAGATCTCAAAGCCAAAAACAAAACAAAAAAAGCTGTTTGCCAATTGCAAGCAACAATAGTCACCATTTTAGAGCTTAGAATGCCATCACTGCACTAAGTGCTTGATAATCACATTTTAAATCTTTGAAGGTTCTCATTCCCAGTTTACAAATGGGTAAACTGGAGATCTGAAAGGTTAACTCAAATGTTAAAGTGAATAATAAGGCAGGGTAGGCCTGCATCTGCATCACGCCCAAGCACACCCAAGCCTGCACTCCACTGCTTTCCAGAGTCACTCCTGGAAGAAATATCTATAAGGAGTCCTATGCACTGAGTGTCAGCGGATGTTCTAATATTTTGTTCTCTTCTACAGGTGCCCTGCTGCGAGCCTTTAGCTACATGGGCTTTGAGGTGGTCAGACCAGATCATCCTGCCCTCCCTCCCTGGGACAATGTCATCTTTATGGTGTATCCCCTTGAAAGGGACCTTGGCCAGCCTGGCTAGTGAGCCTCCCAAGGGCTGTTTATACCATCTCTGTGAGGGGCCGGAAAGCTCAACACACGGGACTCTGGGGCCCAGGATGTGATTTGAGACACTTCCATCCTAGGAAATAAAGGGTAGTGCAATCAAAGTGTTCAGTGTTTCTTGAGAGGGGGGAATGCTATAATGGAATAGGAACCTGATATTCATATTTAATGACTGAAAAGATCACAGTGAACTGAGTCAGACATGGAAGGGATCCTTTTGCCTTCCTTATCCCTCAACCATTTTTCTGTTCCCTTTTACCAAGCACCTGCCAAGATCAATGACCAGTCAACTAGAATGTTCAGAAAGACTAAGCCTTGCTAGGATGCTTTATATATTTCAATTCAAACTAGAGACAAGTGCTAATTCCCTCTTTGGATATAGAGAAAACCAGAGAAAAGTGTATACATCCTAAGGAATAGTACAACAGATAACAAGAGAAAATTCTAGACAGCAAGTACTGCGGTATACTGCAGGGGACACTATACTGCTCAAGACATGAGCAATTAAAGGGGATATTCTTTTTTGAGACAAGGTCTCATGTAGTCTAAGTTGGCCTCAAACACTCTATGTAGTATGGTACCTCATGTTGATCCTTTCAGCTCTCCCTCCCAAGTGCTGAGAGGTGTGTGCCACAGTTGCTTTATTTTTCTTTAGATGTGCCTGAATGTTTTGCCTACATGTATATATGTATACCATGTGCATGTCTGGTGCCCAGAGATCACTAGATCCCCTGGGAATGGAATTACAGGATGGTTGTGAGCCACCTTGTGGGTGCTGGGAGCTGGACCTGGGTTTTCTGCAAGAGCAGCCAGTTGGTTTTAATGAGCATTAAGTGAACTGCAAGTCATGACCTCCGTCCTTAAGGGAAAGCAGCACAGAAGTGAATGGCTTCAGCGCCTGTTGTCGGAACCCCACCGTCAGACTGAGCAGTCTGATTGTGTGCCCTTGTGTCCCCCTGCCTAGGTTCCTCCAGGACTAAGACATGCTCAAACTTTCCTTAATGTCTTTCTGCTACTTGGGTGCAAAAATTTGAGCAATGAAGAGACGCTAGGAGACAGGACTCAGCAAGTTTAAAGACCTATTCCTAGACCCCCCCGGTTTCTAGAGTTCGGATCCAGGCCTCTCACAGGGCAGGTGGGCTTTGTGAAGTAACAGGGAAGACTATGAATGTATGGCAAGGATGGCCTCTATATGTGAGGCAGCAGGCAATTACTATCAAGATTTACTCAGAAGAGACTTTACTCACAGGCATACTTCCAAGTTGTGACGAGTATATGGTTTTAGATAATTTTATAAAGACCTTTATTCGGCAAACAATCCCAAATTATTTAAGCAGAACTACACATCTCTCTAGGTGGCTGTATACATAGACACATGCTAGAAATACAGCATTTCCTGTTACTTCTCCATTTCTTCTACCTGTATTTTCAACTAAAAGTTCAAAAAGAAATAGCTGAAGGACTATTTCAAAATATCTCCAGTCACCTCAGCACTGAGAGTGACAGGTAGTACTCTTCACGAGGCTTTTAAACATATGCCAATTTCCCTTTGTCTCCTGCCGACTTCAGTCTTGAGTCCAAACACTTCCTACTACTACAATCACCTGGGAAGGTGAGTCAGAAACGAGGCTGGGAATTACACAGCAGCATTCAAAACACGGATAAGATCGGGAGGAGCCAGGAGTGAAGGAGAAATCTATTTGTCTCCACTTTGTGGTAGGTCCAATGGAACAGAAAATGGATTTGCTCCAGAGCAAGCCACACCATGTGAAATAAAGAACTTCATGGATCTGTCAGACTCCTCTCCTGGAACCAAATCCTGCCAAAGACAGAGAAAAAAAACTTAAAAAGGGCTCTGAGAGCAAGTTAAGCAGCAAAGATGTTCCAGAGAACCACACAGAACATAGGGAGGAGGGATTGAAGGCCCTTGTGTCCCCCTTTCATGCTGCTACAGCACTACTCACAGTAAAGCAGATGGCTGGTCCAGCAGCTGCAGCCCAGACAAGTTCAGTACATGTATTCAAGGTCATCAGAGTCATCTGAAATGAGGAGAAATGAGAACATGAGATTGCTTCCAGCAGGCATGGCCAGTGAAGCTCAGCAGAAAAACAGGTGGTTGGTGTTCAATGTCCTATTTGTTGTTTTAGACAAGGTTGCATGCAGTGTGGACTGGAGTTGACCCTGATCTTATGCTGCTCCTCCCTCCACTTACCAATGCTGGAATTATAGGCATGTGCTGTCTCCACACAGTCTGATGCAATCCTGAGGATCTATTCTAGGACTTTGCGCATGTCAGTCCAATACTCTACCAAGTCTTGTTCCCCAGTCCCAAATCAAGCTGTAAGTTACCTCCCTGATCTGGACTTGCACAGATGCTGTATGAAAGTATAACTGTACCTGATAAGTTGAGGCAGGGCAGGGTATGTGGTAGTTCTTCAGGGCTCCCTTTGGTCTCAGGGAGTATGCTGGCAACAGATGCATCTGTTTCTGTGGCCTTATGGAAAAAGCAAAAAGCAAAAGGAAGCACCTTGGCCACTGGCAAGGGAGAAGCCTATCATTCTGATCACAGGTTTGGTTAAGGCAGTTGCTCAGTTAACTACTAAGAGAGACAATGTTTGATTGCATTTTCATTCAGCCTGGAAAATAGTCTAAAGGTTCTCATGAGGGCATAAGCTTCATTTCATTAAAGTTGGTGAAGTGGGGCTAGAGATGACTCAGCAGTTAAGAGCACATATTACTTTTCTGTCAGATTCCCAGCACCCACGTTAGATGACTCAACCTCCTGTTACTTCACCTTTAGCAGATCCGATGTCCTTGGGCATTCACACATTTAGTATACATTATAAAGATACACACACAAGATTAAAAAATAATCTATAGAGATGGCAGAGGTTAAGAGCAATGGCTGTTCTTCCAGATGACCCAGGGTTCTGTGCCCAGCATGCACATGGCAGCTCACAATTGTCTCTAAGTCTAGTTCCAGGGGCACCAACACCCTCTTCTGGCTTCCTCAGGCACTACATGCATTTATGTGGTTTAAACATAAACATGTAGGCAAAACACACATGAAAAAAATCATTAAAATCTTAAATAAAATTGATAAGTGTTTATGACTAGATGCCTTCATTGTGCCTCTAAGCCCTCAATTTTCCTGGAAGCACCTTAAATGACTACAGTGACTTACCATGTCCTTCACCATATCTGGGACAGTCCTGTTTTCTTCTATGTTTTCAGGAAGTTCTACTGCATATCCTTTACGAACTAATTCTAGCCCAATATCAAGTTTCTAAAAAAGAAAGATGAGAAAGCAATAATGTTCTGTTGTAAGGGAGAAGAAATTTGCAACCAAAATTGGGTGAGATGGTCAGTCAGATCTTTCAGAGTGTAAAGGATTCTGGGAAAGAAAATATAGATGAGGCAGCAAGCAATGTATGAACCTCACACTTACCTTCCCATTGCTGGTATCGAATAAATAGATTTGAGGCCAAGTTGAGAATGCAGTCTGGTCAGAGCTGGAGAGTCTGGCCACGAGGGGCTTCCAGTCAGCACAGTGAGTGAGCCTTTCAAACTCATCTAACGCTGCCTCTTCCCACTGCTCACCTGCAAGATCATAGGAAAAACAAGGGACTGAGCCTCAGAGCTGTAAGGTGGGATACATCCTATCCAATATGTATTCCAAGAATGTACTCATATTCTTATTTGGTGGGTCTGGATCTGACTGCCAAGTAAGTTTGTCTTGCTTTCTAGTGCTAATAAGGAAAAGGTACCTGAGTCTCCAAAACTCAAAACAAAAAAAAACAAAACAAAACTTGGGAATGGGGAATTCCTTACATGTTGTATAAAAGTTATTGTTTGGAGGTAAAGTCAATCGGTGGTATAACTGGTTTACCTGAGGGGGCAATCCGTGCTAGACTGCATTCTATTGCTTGAAATGGAAGGCTTAGAAAGTCACTCCTAAAATTAAAGAGATTAATTTTAATGAAATTAGAATTCCAGGTATACACGTTTCCTTCTAAATCTCCTTGATGATATGCCAATAGCTCCCAAGTTCTTTATCAGCAGAAATGAGCCAACAGGGGTCTGTACTCACCTGAGAGTTCTTAGAGACTCCACTGGGGCATCTCCATTATCTCCAAAGTCAACAAAGTAGAGGTCTAAATTCCCACTTTCCAAGGTACCAAGAATCTGGGCTCGATACCAGCAGCCATCTAGAGCTAAATGTGCTGCTACAATGTCTCCTACATGCAGAATCAAGTCTTCAGGCTAAATGTGGGGATGGAAAGTCAGGAGAGGTTATTTCCAAGTGATAGCTAAAAAGAGTACGGAAAGAAAGGTAAGCCCCAGCCTAGCCTTCCCTACAGCAACTCACCAGAGTATTGTTATAATGCTGGGTCATCTTGCTGACAAGTTTATCCAAGTGGAGGCTGTGGGAGCCCATGACTTGGATCCAGAAGTGGTTAGGGTGTTCAGAAGCAGAAACATATACTTCGCGGTACTCATCATCATCCTCATGGAAACTGAAGTCAAGACTAGAAACTAAACACAGGAGTAAGGAGGGTGACCACATCAGTACCATCTTTGTTTGGAAATGGGGACACTGCATCAGAGAGAAGACACAAATATCCAGTGGCCGTTTACCATTTTAGAAATTTTAGAGGGACAATTTGGTGACTCATACAAAAATGCTCAAAGAAAGGTACCTTCTCTATCTTCTGTACCTTTCTATGTAACCAAGTTTATTTTATACAGCCATTCTCCATGGACTCAAATGAGGTAGCAAATTATAGTGTCCTTCATCTGTTAGGCCTGGCAGGATCAATAAGGACACAGATAGCAATTCTGCTTATTTTGTTTGTTTGTTTTTCGAGACAGGGTTTCTCTGTGGCTTTGGAGCCTGTCCTGGAACTAGCTCTGTAGACCAGGCTGGTCTCGAACTCACAGAGATCCGACTGCCTCTGCCTCCTGAGTGCTGGGATTAAAGGCGTGTGCCACCACCGCCCAGCCGCAATTCTGCTTATTACATACTCTCTACCAGGGATTTATTATGTGACCCTAGGCCAGTTTCTTTTAGCTCTGCCCTTTCATGTTCAAGCACCTTAGCATAGAAGCCCATGGCCATTTCAATCTTCATGACATTTAGAAACAGTAATGAGACAAGCAGTATAAAAACCAGGTTGAAAATTTCTTATGCAAAAAAGTATGCCTAGATATGAAGACAGGAGATCCACGGCAACCCCCAACCCCACTTGCGACTCAGACTCACAGAACACCATGGGAGGGGACAGTAAGAATCTAAGGATGAGGAGTGTTGTAAAATGTGGACATTACATGGCATTTGGATGCACGAACTCACAGAAGCTGTGGTCAACTATAAGATCAATCCAGTTAAAATTTCAGCATGGATGGGGAAGGGGTTCCTGTGGCCCTATGCCTAGTTATAGAAATATTGGCATTGTTAGATAGTGGGGGAGGGAGTCATTTTTCATTGGGACGTAGCCCCTCTTTAGGGTTACCTATGCCCCAGTGGACAGCCCCACACCCATGCAAATAGGGATAGCAGTAGTTGAACTCATTGGGTAGAGGCAGGCAGATCTGTGAGTTCAAGGCGAGCCTGGCCTACAAGAGCTAGTTCCACGACAGGCTCTAAAGCTACAGCGAAACCCTGTCTCGGAAAAAAAAATGAAGTTGTGAGGAAGATGTGTTGGGGGAGCACAGGGAAACAGGTTTCAAAACATACTGTATATACACATGAAATCACTTTTATGATTTAAAATAAGTTGTGTATGAAAAAGTATGTCTGGGTCTGGGGATGATAGTTCAGCTGCTAAAGTACTTGCTATGCAAACCATAAGGATTGCCCCCAGCTCCCAAATAAAAACCAGGGTATGATGGCACATGCTTGTGATCCCAACCTCCGTGCCAGGGAGGCAGAGATGGAGGATCCCTGGGACTCAGTGGCCAGTCAGCCTAGTCAGCAAGTCCTAGGTTCCAGTAAAGAGGCTTCATCTGAAAAAATAAGGTGAATGGTTCCTGGGTAGCAAAACAAAGTTCATCTCTGGTCTCCATGCATATATATATATGCGTGTACTCACGTAAATACCCCTCACTCCATCCCTGCATGAATACATACATACAAGCACACACTCATACACAAAATTGTAAAGAAATTATAAAAATGTAATTTTGATTTAGATCTGTTTCCTTTGTTGACATATTTCTATCTTATTTTCCTTCATTAGCTGTACCTGGAAATTATTCATGTTTGATATTACTCTAAGTAAAATATTAGCCAAAAGGCATTATCTATGATGACAGCGATGGAAATCACAAAACCAGAATATTCCTATTTTAGGTTGGTTAATCTTATAGGCTCTTCTTCATTACATACTTTCAAACATGGATGTCTCTGGACTGCTCTGGGCATCAGAATTCTGAAAGCTTTCATCATTAGGTTTCTCCCAGGAAACCATATCACCACCTCCTTCACAGAGAGGAACCTCCAAGGGTGCAGCTGGCTCCATGCTGGAATTGGTATTCTTCCACAAAGCTGTTCCACCTGGCTCTGTCACTTCCTCTCTTCGCACACTGATCGGCTGCTTTCGTGGAACTCTGGTTTCTGCAGAATGGGCAATTCTTTTCCGAAGCTCTTCATCTTCTGAAACTTTCTCCAGTATCAGATGCTGTGGAAAATGAGAGGGGTCATTTCTGTGTAGCCAGATAATGACGGGATGGACAGAAGGGCCACCCTCATTCATGGTATACTTGCCTTAGCTGCTGCCACTTCCTTCTGTGTTCCTGAGATTTTTATAAGTCTTGAAAGTAGTAAGGTTCCTTCGGATTCTTTGTCACAAGTGATTTTGGCTCCAGAGGCCTTACAGATAGAGCGAATAGTCTCGCCACCTCTCCCTACATTAATACAAGAAAAGCTGTCCTGACCAATATCCACTATTTTTTTACATGTTACAAAAAGAAATCAGTTCTCGTAATTAATTTGAATAGAATGTAAGATAGTAAATAGGAATAAGGAGCTACCGAAGTAACTACTGTAGGAAAGAGAATATAGAACTCTTTTAACCACTTTATTTAGACTTATGCTTTGGAAGATTTCTTTTTGGCTACAAAGCAGCTATACTTTATATTTTCATCTGTAAGACACACGGTACAGCGTGTGTCAGAACCCTAAGTTGAAAACAGGACACTTTCCTCTAGTAGAAGCACTAAGGAATGATCTAGGGAAAAGCATGAAAGGTAATCTCTGGATTATTGCCTTCTTCATAGGTTAGGACACTATGGACATCTCTAGCATCCCTGTAAAATCTTATTCTAAAAGTAAGTCTTTACTTATTGTGTGTACATGTGCGGTCTGTGTGGACTCGGGTGTACCACAGCACCTGTGGAGGTCAGAGGGCAGCTTGGTTTTCCTCCATCATGTGAGGCCTGGGATGGAACGCAAGTTGTCAGGCTTGGCAGCAGGTTTATCCACTGGGCCATCTTGCTGGTTCACAGAAACCTATTTGAAAGGCTCTCATCTTTATTTTTAAAACAGCAGTTCTGAAGAAAGTCTGAACTAGGTGTGTCTTTCTTCCCTATGGGAAACCAGGAAAACCCTCAAGAATGTGGGAAAGACAGGCAGAGAATAACGAGTGGTACCTATGATTCTGCCCACAGATCTCTGGGGCACTGAGAGTTGCTCAGACACTGGGGTGTTCTCTGTCAGGATCTGATGGATTGCTGCCTTGGCCTTGCACACCTGAACAGGAAAACCACTGATCAGCAGCACTCGCTCATCGCCTACATCCTCTGTGTCCACATCAATCCGAGCGCCTGTCTGCTTCCGCAGCTGCAGAGAGAAGAAAGAACACTTCAATTAAGGACCTCTATCAAACCCTGGAGGCAGGCAGTGTGAGTCATACGCCTCAGTTGAATCAAATTTACTCATTTACTTATATTAATGCAAGAAAATCAGTGACAAAGGTAATCCACAAAACATAGTAGCTAATTTAAAATCATTTCTGTGGTTACAACCCGTGTTCTTTGATTTTGTTTGGATTAGCAATTAAAAATTTTTTCTGCTAGGGAGCAAACCCAGATCCTCCCAGTGCTAGTCAACCAATACTCACATCCCCAGCAAAGATTTTGCTTTCTGGACATTTAAGCTAAACAATGAAAGATGCAATAGTCAGGTAGCAATTCTTTATCATTTAATGGGAGCTCATTAACTACCCAATAATATGTTGTTTTTGGTTTTTTTTTTTTTTTTTTGGTTTCTCGAGACAGAATTCTCTGTGGCTTTGGAGCCTGTCCTGGAACTAGCTCTTGTAGACCAGGCTGGTCTCGAACTCAGAGATCCACCTGCCTCTGTGTTCTGAGTACTGGGATTAAAGGCATGCGCCATCACCGCCCGGCTCCAATAAAAATATTCATGCTATCAAGTTGAGAACCACCCAATCAAATACTATTTCAAGCTTAATCATCTACCATCTGAGGAGAAGTACTAATTTTGGAAGGAAAACAGTGCAGTTAGTTCAATAAGTTCCTGTAGTTTTTCTTTTAAAAATATGTGTGGCATGGGTGTTTTGTGTAGTGTGGTTATAGGAAGGACACTAGTCAGCAGAATCGATGCCTGGAAAGCCATCTGCCTGCTCACTCACCTGTTTAATATTGGCTCCTTGTCGACCAATGATGAGCTTCACAGCCTCCTGGGGAACTCGCATCTCTATCTCGATGTCATCTTCTCCAACAAATGTCAATCGCTCTTCTATGTAGACCATGACAGATCAGAATTAAATACACTAAAGCTACAACTCTCCCTCCCCTGAATCAGGCTATAAGACAAATCCAAGAGACAAACTGTGGATCTCAACCACATGCAATACATAGAACCTGAATAGAAATTAGAAGATCCCAGAATACCAGAGCTGGGGCTGGGTTTATAGCTGAGATAAGGGTGTAGACTATACAAAAGGGCCAGTTCAATCCCCAGCACTCTACCTTCCCTCCTCCAAAGACCACTTGGCATTTTCTGTGGGATACTATTTCAGATGCTAAAATGGGAAAGGGAAATTCTAGAGAAGTTGTGAGTTTTGGGGATGCTACTCTAAGACATGATTCTCGTAAAGCAAAAGGCTAGTATTGTCTTTATTAGTCATTCATTAGTCTGAAACATTCCTTTGGGACCTGTACTCCAGGTCCAGCTGTGTCTACTTTTGACAGCTGGAGAGAAGCGGCAGAATGAACATATTTTCAAATCACACGGTTGGTTTGCTAAAGGGAAGAGTCAATGACATCATAAGGTCCTTAATAAACTAGCTTCCCAGGAACAAATGAAAAATGACATTTTTCAAACCCTTCTCAGATTTATTTTAACAGTACTGGTGTGGCGAGGGCAGCTTTCAATTTAACAAATATGGAGATAAAATATTATTGCAGGCACACATGGATTCACATACCTCTGCTTTCCCTATATCGGCGGTATAGGATGTAGGCAACTGTTGCACTTGCTGGGATCCCAAGGCCCAGGGCTATTTTTTGAATAGTGGACAGGCTTGTCCATGAAGTTTGTTCAGTAGACATTTTTCTGCTGTACTGATTTAACGTCCTGAAACAAATCAAGTAGTTTTCTGCCACCACTTGTCTGGTTGGCAGAGAGGCATGAGAAAACACTATATTCAAAACAAAAATCCCCACTATCTAGCCAGACAGGTGATACATGACTTTAAATCTGGCATTCAGGAGGCAGAGGAAGGATTTCTGAGTTCAAAATCAGTCTGGTCTTCAGAGCAAGTTCCAGGGGTACACAGAAAAACTGTCTTCAAAAAACCTTATTAGCTTTGCTATGTATCTCTGATACTGTATCTTCACTTTACTGTCAGGCAAATACCAACATTTCCCTCACTATAATTCTTATTCCACATATTATTTTTTTGTTTTTAGAGACAGTTTCACCGTAGTTTTTAGAGCCTGTCCTGGAACTAGCTCTTGTAGACCAGGCTGGCCTCGAACTCAGAGATCCGCCTGACTCTGACTCCCGAGTGCTGGGATTAAAGGCTGCGCCACCACCGCCCGGTTTATTCCACTGTTTTAAACTCTCACAATTGCTTCAGTGCATCAAGTTTCTGATGCTTCCTTCTCCGCTTCCTCTTTAGATAGGGTTTCACATAACCCAAGGTGCACTTGCCATCCCTTCAGCTTATCCTAAAAAGTTGGAAAAAAAAAGTAATGCTGGTAATGTTTCCTCTCAAAACATCCCAGTTTTGTGGTTTTTCACATCACTATGATTAAAAGCCAACTTATTGCTAACTTTCAAGGTTACTTCTCATCTCTATACAAGAATGTAAATTCCAGGGTTTGGGGATTTAGCTCAGTTGTAGAGTGCTTGCCTAGCAAGCACAAGGCCCTGGGTTCAGTCCTCAGCTTGGGGGGGAGGGAGAGAAAACAAAAACCAAAAAATGTAAATTCCGGAGGGGAAGGAGTGGGAACTGGGATTGGTATGTAAATGAGAAGGTAGTTTGAGATATATAAATTCCTCAAGAGTACAAATTATTTTTCCTTCTTCAGTGTTTAGCACACTTAACATCTGATCAATAGTACTTTGCTGAATGAATACAATTTCTTTTTTTAAATGTGGCTCTCAGCTGCTTACATGTAAATTCCTTAATAGGATGTCTGATTTTTGCCATTTTCATAGGCTCACATTTTTGTTCTATATTTGCTAAGGGACTAGGATTTACATATCTTCCTGACACCTGTGTCTTAGTCTTGCCAGTGTTCCTATCAAGTTCTATTCTTTCAGATTTCATCTTTAATACTATCTTTTTCTGAAGCCTCAGGGATTCCTCTATTCTTTCAAGTTTCATCTATAGTATCTCTTCTGAAGCCTCAGGGATTCCTAATGCTGACTGATGTGGGTCATGCCATTCTACCACAGTACTTGTCTGTTATCCTGCTTCCTTTGAACTACTGGCTTTATTCGTGCAGTTAAAGCACATTAAACACTTC
Organism: Ondatra zibethicus; assembly: GCA_004026605.1. NCBI lineage: Eukaryota > Metazoa > Chordata > Mammalia > Rodentia > Cricetidae > Ondatra > Ondatra zibethicus. The sequence goes on along the minus strand of PVIU01016615.1, from coordinate 5,389 downwards.
TATGTGCTAGCTAGGTACAACTGTGGCAGCGGAAACACAAAGATTAAAAAAATATGCTGAGTAGCCACTTTATATGCATTGATTATTCAATATTCACACAATCTTGTAAAGTAGGAAGCAACCATTTTATAGAGGTACACATATACCTGAAAAGTTTGTTCACCCTATCACTCAGAATTTGAATTACTATTTGCTTATGAAAAGTCTTGTCAAGTGATTTTAGAAGTTTCTCTTAAATTTCCTTATTTAAACTTTCAGGGTAACAATGTTACAATTCTTTATTTTGATCAACTTCAATTCAAAAATTAACACTGGTAGAAAACGTAGATCATAAAACACATACAAAACAATGTCATTACCACACATGTGGCCACCTATACCCTGTAATCCTAGCATTTGGTAGGTTGAGGCAGAGGTCAGCCAGGGCTACACAGTGAGGCTCTGCTTTAAAGAAATAAAACTAAACCTGAATATGTATTTACAGGGTCTCACTATATAGCCTTGGCTAGCCTGGAACTCACTATATAGACCAGGCCACCTTATAACTCAAGAGATCCACTGCCTCTGCCTCCAGAGTGCTGAGATTAAAGGCATGAACTACTACACTGGGTCATAATGTAGTTTTTAAGAAAGAAACTTAAACATGAGTTATATTTACCTTCAGGTACAAAAATTCAACCCAAATAAAATGCTGGGTTGGGGCAATACTACATGCTTGGTGTATAAGCCCAAGGCCCAGAATTTGGATTCCCCAGGACCCATGTAAACTCAGGCACCGTGACTGTTTTTAATTCTAGCACTTGAGAGGCAGACACTAGATCCATGGGGTTAACTGGATAGCAAGACTAGCCAGAACTGGGGAGCTCTGGGTTAGTGAGGTACCTTGTCTCAGTAAATAAAATAGAAAGCAACTGAAGACACTTGGTGTCAACTTTAAGCTTCCATATGCACAAGTATCTACATGTACACAAGTCCATGAACATACAGGTATGCACACATAAAATTAGACTCTTTCTCGAAAAAATTAGAATCTTTAGTCTAGTAAAGCTAAAAACATATTTATCAATACAGAACCTACTTTGGAGTAAAGTGTGCTCTCCCTGGAAGCCTAGAAGGAAAATTAAGACACTCCTCACACCCAGGAAAACCTCTTTCCTCTGAAAGGTATGGGAAAAGTGCGGTGGTGGTGGGGAGAGTCAGAGGTGGTAATACATGCTTCTGATCCATGAGAGATCAGAATTGCATCTGGTATAGTCTGGGTGTAGCCTAATGGTAGAGTTCCCATACCTGTGTCTCAAGGTCCCAAACTTCAGCACCACCACAAACAGCCACAAAAGCTTGCTTGCATAACCACTGGCCCTGGTAAGCTTTACTGACCAGGACAGAATAAAATTCTTCAAAGAATCAGGTTTACTAAATCTTTTTTCCTACTCAGTAGTTTTTGAATTCTCGCTGTAGATAAGGCTGGCCTTAAACTCACAAGATATCTGCCTGCCTCTGCCTTGGATTAAAGACATGTGCCGCCACCACCACTTGGTCCAAGTCAGTAGTTTTAAATAAATTTAATCTTGACCAGATTATAGTCCAAGGAAAAAAACAAAACCTTTTATTGCCTTGGGCATTCAGACCTCTTGTCAATTTGGGAGTTACTTGGTAGATTTTTGTATACCACCCACCCACAGTTTGAGGGGAGAATGGATAACCATGGAAGCATTCACTATTGACCTATACCCTTCTTCCCCATGTTCTGTTTCTGGAACGGCCTAAATTGCCCAGGCTGGTCTGATCTCAGGACCCTCTTGCCTTAGTCTGATAGTTGGATCAGAAGCATGTATTACCACCTCTGACTCTCCCCACCACCACCGCACTTTTCCCATACCTTTCAGAGGAAAGAGGTTTTCCTAATGTGGTCTGAGGTTCTTCTGTTATTTTTGTAGGGTACATTCCCCCAAATTACTGGGTAAACATGAGTTCTTCCGTTAGTCAGCCAGTAAATAAAACTGTGTGGTATTACACAAATGCCTTTTCTTTAAAGACAGAGTTTCTCTGTGTAGCCCTAGCTGTCCTGGAACTTGCTCTTGTAGACCAGGCTGGCCTCAAACTCAGATCCGCCTGCCTCTGCCTCCCGAGTGCTGGGATTAAAGTCCATAAGAACTTTCACAGCACATGCCTGTCTTATAGTTGCATGTGTATGCACTGGCATGGATAGAGTTGGATGACAACACACAAGAATCAGTTTTTTTGGAGCCAGTCCTAGAACTAGCTCTTGTAGACCAGGCTGGTCTCAAACTCAGAGATCCGCCTGCCTCTGTCTCCCGAGTGCTGGGATTAAAGGCGTGTGCCACCACCGCCCGGCTCACAAGAATCAGTCCTCTTGACAACTGTGTGCCAAGATAGAGGTGTCAGGGTTCAGAGGAAAGGTTTCTGGAACGGGATATTGGTCTGTCCCATTCAGATATGATTTGTGATGGGAATGTGTCACAGGGTGAAATCCAGGGACAAGGACAAGTTTGTTGAGTAATATCCATCTGAATCAAGATACAAACCTAACTTCTGATACTACAAAAGTTGTGCCGAGTTACCAATTGATCTTTTTTTGTTTTGTTTTCGAGACAACCTGTCCTGGAACTAGCTCTTCTTGTAGACCAAGTTGGCCTCAAACTCAAAGATCCCGAGTGTTGGGATTAAAGGCGTGCACCAACGCCATCCACAACAAGTTCAAGGCCACCCTGGGTGATGTGAAATCCTCTCTGGGGAGAGGTGGTGAGGAAGCCAGCTGTCCAATCCCCAGAAGACCAGTACCTAAAAGGTGGTCTTCAAGGTTGGCTACTGGGCAAGTTCTTGGCCAGTCCGGGTAGACCACAAGACTGTCTCAAAAACATACAAACGAAACAAAAGCAAAGAGAGAAAGGAAGACGACCAGAAAAACAACCCAAAACAGAGTGTTGTGGCGCTTGCCTGTACTTCCAATTCTCCAGAGGCAAAGGCTGGAGGAGCCAGCTTGACACAGGCCCTGTCACTAGATAAATAATGAAGCATCCCGCAGCTGCAACTAGCTGCCGGACTAACTTGGGGAGGTAAAAGGCAAATTAAGAGGCCCCTCGTTTCAACAGGAGCCAGCCTAGGTGCGCAAGCACAGTTGTGGCGAGTTTCCTGCAGTTACTAGCTCTCAGCACAGCCACGCGCCCCACGCCTCCCAACGCTCAGGCCGGCACTTCTGCCTCCCAGGTGCCAGGCTGCCCACCGCCCAGCCTCTCCGACGCCCCAAACTCCTCTCCTGAGTCCCGCCTTTACCGCTTCTTCAAGTCGAGCGCTGCACGCTTCGCCTCGCACCTCACCCGAGCCGCTGCCGCGTCGCTCCGTCGGCGAAGTCGCCCAGCGCGAGGCTTTTCAGCAGTCTCCTGCCCCACCCGCGGCGCGCCCGCACCAATCAACGCTCGCCTTGGAGTCTGACCAATCGCGCTTCCCCGCCGCAGCCAATCCTGCCGCGGGCTGCCGTGAGTGACGGGCGCCGTTGCGCGCCGCAGTCCAATTACCCGGATGGAAAGACCGAGCCCGCCCACTTCGCTAGCCAGTTGGAGCGGCGGGAAGCAGATGCTGGTGATGGAGCGTGCTCCTGCTGAGCGTTCCGGAGCCACTTCCACGCTCCTGCAATCCCTGGTTCCTTCTCCGAGCAGAGGAGGTCGCGCGGCCTCAGCTCGAGAGGGACTGCAGCGCTCCTCGACTCCGGGGGCTTGGGTCACTCGTGGGTGTCCCCGGCCCTACTGAATCACCTCTGCGGCCTCGGGGGTAGGCTGCCTCGTGATGGGCGGTGCGGCGGCACCGATCTGTTAAGAATTTCTCCCTGGATAGTTCATCCCCTTCTTGGCCAGCTACTCTGTTAAAGCAACTACGGTAAAGGACTGACATGGGGGCGGACGCTGCACCGCTTGGTGCCCGAGCCCCCGACACTCCATGTGGACAGAAAGTGGCCACCCGGGTAAGGGGCTGCGGGTGGACCGCGCCCGCGGCCCGCCTGCCCCGGCCCCGCAGAAGGGGAGGCTTTGGTAGGCAGCGGTTTGCTTGAAAAACTGAATTCCAGCCGCCGCCTGTGTAGTTCCCGTACCGTTAGGAACGGTTGGTCCTGCCACCGCCTTCGCACTGTGGCGAGGGCATAGTTGCTCCGAGTCACCGAAAGATGGTTTGCGCTATCACCTGGCATGCCTGGAGCGTGATGAGCATTCAATAAACAATAGCTGAGTGGCTACAAGATTGTGTCTGGTCATTCATATGTCGTTGGATTAGTTTCCCCGTTATTATTGTTATTATCACTGTTATTTTAGAGATCGGTACTTGCTATGTTGCCCAGGCTGTCCTCAAATTCTGTTTGTTCAGGTTCTTGAGTAGCTGGGGCTTAGACGTACTAGACTTCTAGTCATTCAAAAAATATATATTTGGATTTTGGATAAATAATACATTCACCTTGTAGAAGATTCATAAATAACAACAGTTATTGCAGAAAATGTTTCTTCAGAGGTAACCAATACAACCAGTTTCTTGGGAAAATTTTCATAAGACAAGATATAGTTAAAACGCATATAAATGTATTTTTACACAGTTAAAAATATGCTGTACATATAATTTAGTAAGTTTCTGGGTTTTTTTTTTTTTTTTTTTGAGACAGGGTTTCTCTGTAGCTTTGGAGCCTGCCCTGGAACTTGCTCTGTAGACCAAGCTGGCCTTGAACTAACAGAGATCAGCCTGCCTCTGCCTCCCGATTTCTGGGATTAAAGGCGTGCGCCACCACCGTCTGGCTGTAAATTTCTTATTTATGTAATATAGAAAGCTTTTCTTTCTTTTTTTTTTTTTTTGATTTTTCGAGACAGGGTTTCTCTAGCTTTTGGATCCTGTCCTGGAACTAGCTCTGTAGACCAGGCTGGCCTCGAACTCACAGAGATCCAACTGCCTCTGCCTCCGGAGTGCTGGGATTAAAGGCTTGAGCCACCACCACCCAGTTTAGATAGCTTTTCATAGCAACATACCTCTCTGCCTCATAGTTAAATCTCAAGATATGACATGGATGTAAAGCAAGTATTTAGCTAGAACTTTAACACGTTTGTTTTCAAGCATACTCCACTTTGTACTTTTAATATGGTTTTTGTTTGTTTTGTTTTTCGAGACAGGGTTTCTCTGTAGCTTTGGAGCTTATCTAGGAACTAGCTCTTGTAGACCATGTTGGCCTCGAACTCACAGAAATCCGCCTGCCTCTGCCTCCCGAGTGCTGGGATTAAAGGCGTGCGCCACCACTGCCCGGCAATATGTTTTATTTTTAAGACGAGGCATCTTTTTTGGTAGTGGTGGCGCACGCCTTTAATCCCAGCACTCGGGAGGCAGAGGCAGGCGGATTTCT
>PVIU01016614.1:0-44503 GCA_004026605.1 Ondatra zibethicus | reverse complement strand
GTGGCTCAGGGGTAGAGCCCCTGCCTAGAATCTCTTCACTGAGGGGCTGGGGTGTGGCTCAGTGGTAGAGCCCCTGCCTAGAATCCCCCAGTGAGGGGCTGGGGCGTGGCTCAGTGGTAGAGCCCCTGCCTAGAATCCCCCAGTGAGGGGCTGGGGCGTGGCTCAGGGGTAGAGCCCCTGCCTAGAATCCCTCACTGAGGGGCTGGGGTGTGGCTCAGGGGTAGATCCCCTGCCTAGAATCCCCCAGTGAGGGGCTGGGGTGTGGCTCAGTGGTAGAGCCCCTGCCTAGAATCCCCCAGTGAGGGGCTGGGGAGTGCCTCAGGGGTAGAGCCCCTGCCTGGAATCCCCGGTGAGGGGTTAGGACAGGAGTCACTTTCATCCTCGGTGACTGCAGGAGGAGGTTTCAGGCTCCTCTGGGTAGAAATTGGGTAATATGCAGAGGAAGCAATCCATGACAGAAGCCTGTGATAGGACGGGCTTAATGTATTTAAGAAGCGTGTGGAAGACTGGAAGAAAGTGGCTCTATTGCTAAGAACGCTTACTGTTCTTCCCAAGGAGCTAGGTTCGATTCTCAATACCCACAATGGTCTGTCACTCCAGTTCCAGAGAATCTGATACCTTCTGGCCTCCACAGGCATGAGGCACACATGTGAGGCACAGATTTTCATGCAGACAAAACACCCATACACGAAAAAATAATTCTAAAAAAGAAAAAAGAAACGCAGGGGAAGTGCATGATCCGAGAGCCTAGAGGTGAGAAAAGGGCATTGTGAGCCTTGGGGAGGACTCCTGTACTGTGAGCCCTAGGGAGGACCCCTGCACTGTGAGCCCTAGGGAGGACTCCTGCACTGTGAGCCCTAGGGAGGACCTCTGCACTGTGAGCCCTAGGGAGGACCCCTGCACTGTGAGCTCTAGGGAGGACTCCTGCACTGTGAGCATCGGGAGGGTTCTCCACAAGAGGCTTTTTACCCAGCACCCTCTGGTGGCTGTGCAGGGGACAGAAGGTAGGGGCCCGAGGCATTAGAGAGATGCCTGCTGTGTGAGTGGGAAGTGCTGAACTCTGGCCCTGTGCACTGTACATTAGACTGACTGTTTCCTGTGTTTATGGTTTGCTGACAGAGACAGATGGTCAGCCTGGAGGACGATGTGGCATGAGCAGCTGTGAGAACCATCTCTTTCCGGGATCCATTACCACTCTCAGGCAGGAAGGACACTTTTCTCCACACCAGGACTGGTCCTGTCACCTCGGTGGCCTCTGTGTTGCTCAAAGCAAGATAAGAGTAAAACTGGGCTGAGGGCCAAGCTCAGCAGCCTGCCTGCCCCGGGCTCTGTTTTATATATTTATTGTCTAGGGGCAGAAAAGGCTGCTGGCTATGCTCAAGACAGGAATTCTGGCTGGGATTTTTCCATCCATCTTTCTTTCCTTGGAAGGCAAAGAGGCGACCCCAGAAGCTTCTTCATTCCCTGCTCTCCACTCACAGGAAGGAGGAAGGGACCCAGGTGAGGCCCTTTGTTCTGAACATTCAACAGCAGGTGCTTGTGACAGGGTCCCAGGTACCACAGCCAATCCCTAAACTCAGGACTCCATGCATTCATTTACCTCCACCCTGCATGCCTTAGCCGCCCTCCAGGTAGCCTTGGCTCTGCCGCCCCATCAGGTCTTCCAAGCTGATGTGGGCCCTGCAGAAGCCAGGAAGTAACTTGTGGCACTCGAGCACTGATGTTGCCAGATCTTGGGGCCAACAGCTGCCAGTGACTGATTCCTGCCCATGCCTCGCTAAGACTTCACCTGTTCCTGGAGGAACAAGCCTGCGTCGCCATGCCCTCTTCATATCTATGAAGTGCCTGAGATTTCTAGTTGCCTTGCTCAGGAGCTGAGGCTGTGTGTGCTGTCTGGGCCGCCTGCTGCTTGGGTGTGGCTGTCAAGACCTCAGTCCCGCACGCAGCCCCAGTTGTCCGCATGGGACCTGCACTTCATTTCTCTCTTCGCACTTTCCGGGTTCAGGGTTGGGCACCCAGGTGCTCCGCATCTGTACCCTGAGGTCGCATTGTTCGGTGGTGTGCTGTGTTGGAGCTTTGGGCCAGAAGTGGCCCCATATCACTGACCACAGAAGACAATGTACACGGAGGAAGAAAGACATGAGATTGAGCAGGATCCAAGCATCCACAAGCATCTGCTCTCTTCAGTGCTGGGATGGAACCCCAGAGCCTCTTTGGCTTTTATTTTATTTTTTACTATATATATACACTTTAAACCCCTGCCTGATAGCTTCTGATTCTGCGTGAGCACCCGGAGCCATTCGGCTGTTCAGCTCCTCTCGGGCCGACAGAGACTTCCTGCTCAGCTGGGCTTTGGTGTATATCTGTCACCCCAGCAGGAGAGCCTGAGCAAGTGGGGTGCCAGGAACTGGAGGTCAGCCCGGGCTACACAATATAACACTGCCTTGGCGAGAAAAAAGGGAAGGAAGAAAAGCAAGAAGCCTGCATGATTTTTCATCCCGTCATCAGCCAGGCGTGGTGGTGCACACCTTTGATCCCAGAACTAAAGAAGCGGAGGCAGGCGCATCTCTGAGTTCCAGGCCAGCTAGGGATACACAGTGAGACTGTATCTGAAAAACCAAAAGAAATCCCATAATCCAGGTCATTTGGGGGAACTTAGAAGAATACTAAGAAATTATCACAAATTTGCCACACGGGTAACTCAAGATGACAGTGGCAGTCTCTTGGATTCCTGCACATACGCAGTTGAAGGGTCCCACTGTCAGGACAGGAGGAGGGCACACTGCCCAGCCCGAGAGGACACTTGTAAAGGAGCTCTGTGCTAGTGGCACCTGGCTCTGTCTTCATTCTGTATATTTGTTCGAGGTTATCACACTATCTATTAAATCTATTTATTTTTACACACCCTGATTGCTGCACTTGTTGGTGACATTTCTCCAGGTTGAGCTGGGTGAAACTCTGGGATGCTTTGTACGAATACTGTTTGAATGGACTGTTCTTAGGCCTGTGCCTTGCCTTGAGGGATAGGAACGGCTTTGAACCCGTTGTTCAGGGTTTTCATGGGCTGAAAGTGTCTTACTGTGATGGATTAAATTCATTTTGAAAACTTTGTTATCGTTCTGTGTGTACATGTGTGAGGTGTGGCGTGCAGAAGCACGGGACTGGAGGTCAGAGGGCAGCTTTGCGGAGTCACGGCTCCACACCTGCCCAGGTTCTGGGACTTGAACTCAGGTTCTACAGCTTGTGCAGTGAACACGTTTGGCTAGACATGTTCAGTTTTATGTATGTGTCTATGAGCATATATGCCCGTGTTTATACGGGTACACACGCCTCCGTGTGGAAGTCAGAAGTAAGCTTTGGGTATCCTGTCACTTCAACCAGTCCTTTGAGGCAAGCTCTCCTTAAACCTGGGCTCCGTCAGCTTTGTCTGATTCCAAGACACCCCAGCCTGTCTCTACCCCTCTCAGAGCTATGGTTGCAAGCATGCGGAGAACCCCCATCTTGTTAAATGGGTGCTGGCGTCTGCTTTCTGGTCCTTGATTGCACAGTGAGTGTCCCTGGCTGCTGAGCCATAGTCCTGGCCTTGATTTCCTAAATGAGTCATTTAGCTAAACACTTTTGTGTTTGTCGAGTTGGGTTTATTTGGTAGTTTTGTTTGTTTTTTGAGCCAGGGTCTCACTGTGTAGCTCAGGCTGACCTTGAAGTCAGAACCCCCCATCTGCCTCTGCCTTCCAAGTGTTGGGTTAGAGGTGTGTCTGCCCCTGTCTGTATTTCTTGGTTAGAGATTATATCTTTACAAACGTCTTTGTTGTTGTTTTTTTTAAATATATTTACTTTTATGTATGTTGGTGTTTTGCCTGCATGCATGTCTGTATAAGAGGGTTCAATCCCCTGGAACTGGAGCTACAGACAGTTGTGAGCTGCCATGTGGGTGCTGGGACTTGAACCCAGGTCCTCTGGAAGAGCCATCTCTCCAGCCCATTTTGGTATTTTCATGTATCTGATCATGTGAATCCTGTCACCCCACTCCACCCAGCCCCCCTTCTGCTTTCACACCTCTTTTCTTTTTTGTGACCCAGTGAATTTGTGGGGTTTGCTTACATAGTATGGGTGAGGGGCTGTTCACAGAGCTGTGGGCTCCCTATCAGTGAACTGCCCCCAGAGTGTGGGGTTAATGGCGAGTGCTACCACACAGCTAACACTAAACATTTTAAATAATTTTCAAGAGCAAACGGGAGCCATTGATGCCAACTGAAGTCTCTAGGATTGTGAGCTCTGGGAGGATTCCGGGGGCTCAGGGATTATTGAGGAAGCTGGTGGCAGGAATGAGCTGCTGCAAGGAAACAAATACCCTTAGGAAATCTTGCTAGGGTGAATGGGGGAGGAAAAGAACTCTCCCCATCTCCCACGCGGGATCCCAGGGTTGAGCCCAATAAGAGAAACTTAGGGAAAGAGTCTGCGAAATGAAGTAGCAATGAGGTAAGTGGCCTGGGTTCAGATCCTGGCTCTGCTGTAGCTTTCTGTGTGCCATTGTGCCTCCCCAGTACTCCCACCTCCTGCTCTGCGCAGGCCTGTCATCTCCTCCCCACCCACAGGGTGGCGCATCCGTTCTTCCTCTGCCTTTCGTTTTGGGGAAAAAGCCAAACTTCTGCAAACTGAGCCATGGCCTGGGAAGCTAACCACACAGGCATCAAGGGCTGCTTTTCTGAATCAAGTGATGCTCACTGGTATGGCAGACAGGACGATGGTGCTTTGATGGCCTGGGATTAACAAATTGTAGAGCAGGAGCCATCGGGCACCGCACATGGAAGGGGATGGGTTCACTCCACTCCTTCTCCAGCATCCCAGATGGGCAGCCCTGGCTGTCCTAGAACTCGCTCTGTAGACCAAGCTGACCTTGGAACTCACCTGCCTCTGCCTCATAAGTGCTGAAATTTCTGATCCTTAGTTCCTGCTTCTTTCTGTTCAAGTCCTGCAAGGCCAGGTGTGATCACCCACACCTGCCATCCTTCCATTGGGAGGTGGAGGCAGAAAGATCAGGAGTTCAAGGTCATCCTCCACTGCCTAGTAAGTTTGAGGTGGACCTGGGGTCCATGACTCAAAAGCAAACACTGAAGGGCTGGTGTTTAATGCAGTGGGGGAGTGCTTGCCTAACAGGGCAGTGAGAGGCTCCTGGGGACAGGTCTTCTCTGCCTGCAGCTCTCTGGGTTCAGAATGGGGGTCAGTGAAAGACTGAATGTGTACCCCAATATGCCCAGCAGTCATCTGACCCAGGGTGGGCAGGTCTTGCCTGCCACATCTCTGGGGACTCAGTTCTGTCCAGGACAAGAGGGGTGCCAGTCATAAGCCAGTCCTGACACACCAACTGCTGTTCGCTGCTGATCACCACCCTAGGCTGGCGTTCCTTCCAGCTCATAGTATCTCAAACCACAGCTGTCTGTGGTGAGCCAGCTTGGAGCCCAAGGCTGAGTGAGCCCAGGCCTGCAGGAGGGGGGGAGGGGCTGCCCTACTCTGCAGCCAGCTTTTCCCTAACTCCAGTACTCCATCTCAGAAAACTGGTTCCCAGGCCACATAGGCCCCCTCTTAGCCTGCCTGGGGAAAGTTTCCTAAGACTTCTGCATCTTGTCTGACACTCCTGACAACTGCTTCCTGCCCTAGAGGAGGAACTCCCTCCCTCTTCTCCTGACCCTCCCTTTGGCTTGGATGCCTTGGGGAAGGTGTGGGAAAAACTTGGGGCTTAATTAATCAGTCCCTTACTCGGCACAAGCCACTGGGAATCTGGAAAATCTTGCCTCCATACTCTGGCCTGAAGGCCAGGCTTGATCAAAGAGCCAGAAGAAGAGCTTGTTCTCTGCCCTTTGAATTTGTCTGCATTCTTCCAGCCTAGATGCCTGCCTGCACATCTTTGTTATCCTGTGTCTTCATCTCTATCCTCCCCGTTGATCCCCTGTGCTCAATGGACACTCCCTCCTGAGGCCCCTTAGAGCCCTACCTCCCACAGCACTTCATCCCCTCATTATCACCAGGTGCGATGACCTCATTCCTAGGTGGAGAGTCTCCTGTCCCACCGCTGGGCCACCACCACCACCAGGTGTGAAACCTGAGACAAATCCAGGCCTGGGCCAGGGTTTAGGTTCACTTCCCAGATAACTGCGCCAGGAATACTTTGCTAGCTCCAGTCACATAACAGTTTTGTAAGAAAGGGCAGCTGCTGCAGAACCAGCAGACAGGACATTCAAACAACACGGGACAGGGCTGGGTCACGTCTCAGCGGTCTATAGTGCATGCCTAGCATCTGAAGCCCTAGAGGCCTCCCTCTGTACCTCAAAAGCAATGGCTCAGCGGGTGAGGGCACTTGCTGTGCAAGCCTGGTGATCTGAGGTTGGTCCCTGGAATCCTTCTGTTTACCTCCACATGCACTTATACAGGACTAGGAGGCCCTGAGGCCAAGGTGAGAGTAGACTAGCCCCAACAAGTCAGGTGACAGGTAGAGGTGAGTCACCTGTAGGCTTTAGTCCCCACGTGTACTCAAGTCCCCCACACCAGCGCAGCTCTTGAGTCCTGAGTAGATCCTTCAAATTTGGCTGCCCTGGGTTCAAATCTAGCCTCATGCAGTCTCATGCCAATGCACCCTTCCTGCTTAATGAGCCTGCCTAGTGGAAACACCTCTGAGTACAGCTGACCCCAGACCCACGGGGAGGATAGAGAGACTAGAGAAAGGGGCTGGCCACTCCTGCTGGATGCCTCTCCATTGTCCCGACAAACCACTTCATGCTGGTGACAGATCAAGGGAAGACACTACATACCCTAGGGAGCATCTAGCTTTAGGGCCCATTGGCTGGGAGTGCAGGGAAATGGCTCAGTCAGTCTCTGGAGCTGTGGCTCAGTTTCCCTCATCGGTAAATTTGACTCAAGATGACACTGGGGCAAACCCTGTTCAGCAGGAGACTTGATTCCATTTGTGGTAACTTCAATGTTGCCCCTCCCTCTGGCTGGCTTTGAGAATGAGTTGCCGGCCCCTGGGGTGGCTGGCTCCCTTGTAAGGAGCAAGCCAGGCTGTGGGTGGGTGTTTGGGCAGGAGGCTATAGCCTGGCCCCAGGATGTCCTCGGCAGGAAGCCAGTGATGGCCAGTGACTCAGAGCCCAGGCATGTAGAGCGAAACTCCCTGGCCCCTGAAGTAGCCTCTGGTGTGCTCCAGTGAAGGCAGTGGGGTGGGTGTGGGTCTTCCTGTACCAGGTTAGGGGCTTGGGCAGCAGGTGCTTGCCCTTCCAGTGCAAAGAAAGCAGCAGCTCCTTTTCACAGGGCCAGGGCCAAGCCTCATCTGTGGTTCTTGCTGCCCTGTTTTTTCTTCCTCCTCTTTCTCCTTTAAGATTTACGTGTTTTATGAGTGTTTTGCCTGTATGTATGTCTGCATTGTGTACCCAGTGGGTGCGGGAATTAAACCCAGGTCCCTTGGAAGAGCAGCCAGTGCCCTTAACTGTTGAGGTGGAGGCAAATATGGGCCCCAGGGGTTTGAACTCAGGCCATCAGATTTAGTGGCAAGCACCTTTACCTATGAACCATCTCCTTAGCCCCCTAACTTTGCTATTTGGCAGCCCTGGACCCCATGGCCACTTTCTTCCTTAGGTACCAGGATCTGCAGGTCAGCATGTACACCCAGAGGGAAGGAAGCCTGGGCTGGGTGAGTTCTATCCTCACCCTGCTCACATTGGCATGAAAAGTCTACAGCAGTAACTCAGCCAGCAGCATGTGGCTAATGTTAGTCGTGGAGATGCTGTGTGTAACCTTCCTCAGGGATATTGAGCTATGAATACTTCCTGTTGTCAGTCAGGGTGCTACTGGAATTCAGTGAGCGGAGGTCAGGGATGGTGTTGAAGGTCCTATAGTATCCCCAAACCCTAAAACATTACCTAGATGTCACTAGGTAAGCCCCTGGGGAGGAGGGGCGGCTTGGCTCTGTATGTGGCTCAGGACTTAAGCACAAGCCAAGAGTTTTCTAGTGAGGGCTTGGGCCAGGTATCAGGACCTCATAAAAATAAGGGGGGTGGAGGGTAGGGGGCTGAGATGGCTGCTTGCAGAGCGCTTAAGCAGGAGTACCTGAGGTGAAACCATAAAATTCAGGTAAAATGGCTAGTGTGACAGCTGTGTGGAAACTCAGTGCTGGGGAGGGATGGCAAATCCTTGAGAGTTCAAACCCTGCCTCAGAAAGCAAGGCAGGAGGGGCTGGAGAAATGGGTCAGTTATCAAAAGCATGGGCTACTCTTGCAGACAATCCAGGTTCGATTCCCAGCACTCATGGCAGCTCACAGCCACTTATAACTCCAGGTTCAGGGGATCCGATGCTTTCTTCTGACCGCCACTGGAACACATGGCTAACACACGTACATGCAGACAAAACATTCATTCAGTAAAATAATTATTTTTTTAAAAATTTAATTTTAAAAAAGTCCCAGGCCAGCCTGGGCTCCATGAGACATTGTCTCAAAACAAGAGATAAATACATGTGGTTATTTGTAGCATGAACCCAATTGGTCTTAATAATAAAAATCCAGAGTCCGATATTAGGGTACGAAAGGAAGATCAGAGAAGCAGAGCCTCCAGCCACTAGAGACTTTTACCTTACTGAATTCTCAGACCAAAGTGGGCAAGATCCTGTTTCCATGAATCCTCAGAATGGACGCCTTGAGCCACACCCCTCCCTGCCACCTACATTCCTCTCCCTATCCAGCCACATCCCTTCCTTTCTCCACCTCCCTAGTGTTGGGATTAAAGGTGTGAGCCACCACTGCCTGGCTCTGTTTCTCTGAGACTGGAGCAAGCTAGTGTAGCCCAGGGTGGCCTTGAACTCAGAGAGATCCTTCTGCCTCTGCCTCCTGAGTGCTGGGATTAAAGGTGTGTGCCACCACTGCCTGGCCTCTATGGCTAACTAGTGGCTAGCTCCACACTCTGATCTTCAGGCAAATTTTATTTGCTAAAGCACAAATAAAATATCACCATAGACATTTGCATATAGACTTTTAATTTTAGAATGACCCCCTCTGGGTCCCCTCAATCCCGATCCTGTGCAAGGCATGGAGTCAAGGCTCTGGCTTCCAGGCAGTGTCCACCAGACCCCAGAGGTAGTCACTGACAGACTTCTGTGAGAGCTGCGTGCTGTCCAGGTGGATAGGCAGGGCCACAGTGGGGCCGTGGTGGACTGAGGGGACAATGAAAGGAAAGTATATGTGGTCCTCCCAGGTGCAGGGGAAGCAGTCTTTTTGCTCACATTCTGTTGTTTTGAGATGGCTCTATCTTAGTCCAGGCTGACCTTAAATTTGTGGCAATTCCTCTGGTCTCAGTTTCGCAAGTGCTGGGATTACAGGTGTGTGACACTACACCAGGCTAATTTCCTTTTGTTTCTGTGGGCATGTGGTTGCAAACATGCCACAGTGCGTCTGCTGAGGTCATAGGACAACTTATAGTCGGTGTTCTCTTTCTATCAGTGGGTCCCAGGAATTAAATTCTGGTCATCATGCTTGGTGGCATGTGCCCCTACTCAGTGATCCATCTTGTTAGCTCCTTAATTTTTTATTTTTATTTATTCATTCATTTAGAGACAGGATTTCTCTTTGTAGCTCTGGCTGTTCTAGACCAGGCTGGTCTCAAACTCACCGAGATCTGCCTGCCTCTGTCTCCTGAGTGCTGGATTAAAGGTGCCTGGTCTTCCCTAATTTCATTTTAATTAAGGATGGTATTTTTGCTGGGTGTGGTGACATACACCTACAATCCCAGCAGTCGAGGGGTAGAATCAGAAGGTTCCTCACAGACTTGCAGCCAATTGGGACTAGACAGTAGGTTCCAGGTTGCCCCACTATTGGGTGTGGAGCCCAAATGCTCCGCAAGCACTCTACCACATCTGTATCTTCTGTCTAACCCCCATCTTTTTTTTTTTTCTTTATGGTTTTTCTATGTGTAACAGCCCTGGCTGTCCTGGAACTCCCTCTAGACCAGGTTGGCCTCAAACTCAGAGATCCACCTGCCTCTGCCTCCCAAATGCTGGGATTAAAGGTGTGCGCTACTACCGCCTGGCCTCTTTTTTTTTTAAACCAACTATTTATTTATTTTATGTGCATTGGTGTTTTGCCTGCATTTCTGTCTGTGTGAGGGTGTTGGATCCTCTGAAATGGAGTTAGACAGTCGTCAGCTGCCATGTGGGTGCTGGGAACTGAACCTGGGTCCTCTAGAAGAATAGCCAGTGATCTTAACCACTGAGTCATATCTCCAGTCCCAAAAGCTAACTACTACCCCAGTGCACAGATGCACTGCAGTGTCTTTACCCATCTACCTGTTGAGACAGGTTACTTCTACATTTGGACGTGGAGACGATGCCCTATGGTCATGGTGTCACCATCTCTTCAAGAGCTCCCCTTCATCTCTCTGGAGCATGTCCCCTGAAATGCCCTTGCTGAGACTGTGTTTACGATTTGTTGTTGCTGGAGACAGGGATTTTGTGTAGCCTTGGCTTGTCTGGAACTCCAGCACGATCCACCTGCCTGCCCCCGAGTGTGCCAGCATGCCCACTGACTTCCTAACATGGAGGATATAGGTTTTCCCCAGCTGCTGCTTCATTCCACCCTGCACTGATTCTCAAAGGATACTGCCCTTGATCGTCCCCGGCTCACATTCATAATCCCATTCTATTTTACTAATGCAGCGATACAGCTGAGCCACATACCTAAACAGAATGAGGGGAAAGAGTAAAGAAGAGTTACCACAGCATTAATTCCAGCCACACCACAGCAGTGCCCCAGGCCCCGCCTGTAGAACCTACACTGCAGAGGGGATGGTGACTGTGGTGTCCTCATCCACTTTTCTCTCCTGTTGCTGAAGATCCTCCTCCATCTCTCTGAGTTCCTGCAGCTCTGTGGTGAGCTGAGTGCAGGTCAGTTAAGGCCCAGGCTCAAGGGGGACTAAGGACAGTTCCCTTACTAGACACCAAGTCAGAGCACCTGGCGCTCAAACATTTTCTTCCTATTTTTGTCCTTTAGTGTTAGGGATAAAAGCCAAGACCTGACACATGCTAGGCAGGGGTTCTACCTGAGCCACACCCAGTCCCTCACTGGGGATTCTGGGCAGGGGCTCTACCACTGAGCCACGCCCCAGCCCCTCACTGGGGGATTCTAGGCAGGGGCTCTACCACTGAGCCACGCCCCAGCCCCTCACTGGGGGATTCTAGGCAGGGGCTCTACCACTGAGCCACATCCCAGCCCCTCACTAGGGGATTCTAGGCAGGGGTTCTACCACTGAGCCACGCCCCAGCCCCTCACTGGGGAATTCTAGGCAGAAGCTCCAGTACTGAGCTGCATCCTAACTCAATCCAAGTACACTCTGAGGGAGGCTATTTGGTACAGTTAAGGATATCAGAGTCTGGCCTGCAGACAGGCATCCTCCTTGCTGGCCTTCTGGAGCTCGACATCCAGCTGCTGTAGTTTGGTGCCTTCCTGGCACATGGATTCCTTCAATTCAAGAAGGCTTTGAGCCACTTCCTCCTCCACAGCCAGGACCTCTGCAATGGGACAGAAGCAGGTGTTCTTGGATCTGCCCTTTGCCCAGGAAGACTTCAAAGAGATATGTGTCACTACCCAGTCAGAGTTCTGCCACTGCTCCCACATCCACTGCCCCAGCAGCTTCTGAGCACCTCCCAGAATTTGGGTGTGTTCCTGTTTTTCCAGAACACACTCAATACTGAGATTGGCAGTGTGTACCTGTAATCCATTCCTCTGGAGGCAGAGGCATGAGGATGCAGAGTTCTACGTTGGCTTGGGTTAAACTCAGAGACTGTGCCAAAACAAACACAAAAATAAATCACAGTCGGGCAAGATGCCAACAAACCGGATGAACTGAGTCCTGTCCCTAGGACCCATCTGGTAGAGGGACAGAGCTGACTTCCCCAAGTTGTCCACCATGGCCATTTTGTATGGAGTTGAGGATGGAAGCCAGGACTTCTTATATGCTAGGCAGGCACGTGACTTACCCACGAAACCAGCACTTTTTATCTTTTGTTTGAGGGGTGGTCTCGTAGCTCAGGCCTCTATCTCCCAAATGCTCAGAGTGTCAGTGTGCAGTTCCCTCAATGTCTCCTGTTATAATTGTCCCCCCTTTGCGGCTGAGTGATAGAGCCAAGGGTCTCACTATGATGTCCAGGTTGGCCACACACTCCTGAGCTCAGGAATTCTTCTATCTTATCCAAGTTGCTCTACAGAAGCAGGTCATAATATATGGCCAATGTATAGCCATTGAATTACTTCATTTTAATTATTTTGTGGTACTGGCTTTAAATCTGGGGCCTCACACACGCTAGGCAAGCACTCTATTTTCTAGCTACATCATAAGACAAAACAACTGTGGGGGTGAGGGCTGGATGAGTTTGACAGAGGGTTTCTTTGTAGGCCAATACTGGCCAGAAATTATGTAACTGAGGTTGGCCTTGAATTCTCAGCAAACCTCCTGCTCCAGTCTCTCAAATTCTAAAATTAAATGTCCAAGTTATCTCTGCCTCATTCAAATAAAAAAAATACCATGGTTTGTATAGGAAGTCAGAGGTCAACCTGCAGAAGTCAGCTCTCCTTCACTGTGCAGCTCCTCCGGACCAAACTAAAGTTGTCAGGCTGGGCAGCAAGCGTCTTGGTGGCCTGAGACAGTTCACTTCATTCTTAATGTTTGCTCCCAAGGCCCCATGCAGGTCCCATGTACTCTGAGCCAGTCGCCTAGCACTTTCTTTTGGTCTTTTGATATAGGTCTCACATATATGAGCCTGGGTTTGAATTCTTTAAGATCTTAAATCCCTGACTCCCTGTTTGTGTCTGATTGCTGGTTTCACAGGTCCACACCCTCAAGCCAGTTTAACACAGCTCTGAGAACGGAACACAGCGTTTCATGCACTCCAGGTAAGTACCACCCCCCTGCCCCAACTAAGCCACAGCCATGGCCTCTCTCCCTTGCTCTGGCTTTCAAAAGCTTACTTTATTCTTAAGTTTTATTACTTTATTATTTCTTAACTATATATGTGTGTGTGTGTGAGTGTGTGTGTGTGTGCCTGATGCCTGTGGAGGCCACAAGGGTCAGATCTCCCTGGAAATGGAGTTCCAAGTGGTGTGAACAGCTTGACATGGGTACTGGGAACTGAACACAGGTTGTCTGGAAAACAGGGCTCTTAACTGTTGAGTCTGCAGCCCCAAAAAGGGCTTAGGCTGACTCTCAAAGGACTCAAGCACATGTATCTACTGAGCTGGTTTCTCTGGCAGGGGCTAAACAATTCATTTACTTCACTGTTTATGGTAATTTCTTATGAGCAGGCCTAAAGGCCTCCAGGGCAAACATGACCTTCCCGCCCCTTCTCTGCTCATTCTCTCCACCTCTCTTAAGTGAGAGTTCTTTATAAATGGGTGAAGTATTTCACTATGTAAGTGTCCTAGATACACTATGGGTTCCCCTCCTCAGGCATCTGCCATTGGGACTTGTGTGCAGCCCTGCATGGCCTGGAATTTGCTACATACACCAGAACTATATCTCTTCTTTTGGTTTTTCGAGACAGGGTTTCTCTGTAGCTTTGGAGCCTGTCCTGGGACTAGCTCTTGTAGACCAGGCTGGCCTTGAACTCACAGAGATCTGCCTGCCTCTGCTCCCTGAGAGCTGGGAATAAAGGCCCCCGCCATCACCACCTCCCACCCCGGCTCTATTTGTCCTTTACTGCTCTATTAACAACTTAGTGTGCAGGGAGGTATGATCTCAGCACTGGGGAGCAGACAGGCAGGATTGTTTGAGTTTCAACCAGGCTCAGCTATAGAGTTCTAAACTAGCCTGAGCTACATTTAAGACCGAGTCTTGGCAAGTTTGTGTGACCCATCTGCAGGTGTGGGTGGGAGGTAGGTTGGAAATGGTCAGGATGTATGCTGGGAAATGTAATGAATTACAGGTTTTCCTTTTTTGTTGTTGTTGTTTTTTTGTTTGTTTTTCGAGACAGGGTTTCTCTGTAGCTTTGAAGCCTGTCCTGGAACTAGCTCTAGTAGACCAGGCTGGCCTCGAACTCACAGAGATCCGCCTGCCTCT
Source organism: Ondatra zibethicus (assembly GCA_004026605.1). Lineage (NCBI taxonomy): Eukaryota > Metazoa > Chordata > Mammalia > Rodentia > Cricetidae > Ondatra > Ondatra zibethicus. Next base: position 30,415 of record PVIU01016614.1, on the reverse strand, counting down.
GTCTCCCGAGTGTTGGGATTAAAGGCGTGCGCCGCCACTGCCCGGCAGGTTTTCCTTCTTAAACCCTTGCCGTTTTCCAGGAACCTGGGTATGGACCTGGTCAGAGCCCATCTGCCTGGCCAGCATTTAATTAAAGCTTGCTTCAAATTTGGCTTTAAAAAAAAAAAAAAAAAAAGGACCGAGCCTTGTAAAGTTCGTAAGGGTCAGGCCCTGCCAACTCCTATACTTGCTTCTATACATCCACTGTCATGAAATTCGTTTCATAAGTGGAGAAACAGGCTAAAGGGTGAGGGCTCTCACTCGGAAGACCCCTAAGTGAAGAGCAGGGGGACCATAATGACTTCCAGGCCAGCCTGAGCTATGGAGTTCATGTAGAGTCTGGCATTGCGAGCGTTGACACTTATCTCTAAGTCTCTAGGCGATGACTATTGTCAGATGGGGAAACTGAGGCCCAGGGGTGCCAGCTCCCACCGAGAGGTCCCCGAGGCCGGAGCGCAGGGACCCCACCCTCACCCCGAAGCCGCTGGTCGGCGTCGTCCTGCGTCTCCAGCAGCCGCTCCACCATCTGCTCGTGGCGCTCGAGCAGCCGCCGCAGCTGCGCCTTGGCGCGGTTGGCCCCCAGCAGGCTCAGCAGCCCGTAGCTCACCTCCTCAATGTCGCGGAAAGCCGCCATGACTAACCGCGCCGAGTCCGAGCCCGCGCAAATTTCTCTCTTATGGCCCCCGCCTCCTTCCCAGAGCGGCTAGGTCTCATTGGCTAGGTCCTACGTCCGTCTTCGTGTCGGAATGAGCGGCCATTTTGTGGAGAGCTTTGCGCAATTTCTTCTGTCACTCACGTGCGATGACCAATCATCGTAGGGAGGGCGTGTCACGAGGGGCCAGTCCGCGTTCGGCCCAGTACGCAGGCGTCAATTCTTCGGCCGGGGAGTGGTCTCTCCCGACAAAGCCTGTTGCGCATGCTTAGACTTGAAAGTTGCGGCACCCTAGAGCTGTTTGTTTCTGTTGGTTGCCGGCAGACTCTATGGCGAAGCGGTAAATCGCTTGTTATTTTTGCTTGAGTTTTTTTTCTTTTTGTAATTTACTTTAGAAATATATTAACTATACATTAAAACCGGATGGGAGGGCGGGGGAGGTGTTGAGACTTCCTGTGTAGCCCTGGCTGTCCTGAAGCTCGCTGTGTCTGTTTGAGACCAGGCTGGCCTCAAACTCACTGAGATCCGTCTTCCTCTGCCTCCTGAGTGCTGGGATTGAAGGCGTGCACCACCACCACCTGGCAGACTTATTTATCTTTATTTTATGTGTATGGGTAAACGTTTTGCCTAAAAGTATGTAAGAGTACCACATACTTGCCTGATGCCAGCAGAGGTGAAATATGGGCATCTGATCTCTTGTAACTAAATATGGATGTCTGTGAGTTATCATGTGGGTGCTGAGAATTGAATCCAGTCCTCTACAAGAACAGCCAATGCTCTTTACCAATCATACATTTCTCTAGCTCCTGCTTCTGTGTTTTTCAAACGTTTAAGTAGGGGCCTGTCTGGTAGTGTGTGCCTTTAATCCTAGCACTCAGGAGGTAAAGGCCGGAGGATCTCTGTGAGTTTGAGCTCCAAGACAGACAGGATTATATAAAGAGATCTTGCCTAAAAAACAAAACACAAAGGGGTAGGGGAGAGGCAGGGAGGGGAGCAGAGAAAAATGTAGAGCTCAATAAATATCATGGGTTCTGAGGGCTTAAAAAATAATAAAAAAAAGAACATAAAAATAAATAAATAAAATTTCTAAGTAGGAGTCTAGCATGTAATCCCAGCACTCAGGTAGTGGGAGTGAGAGGATTGATGTGAATCCCAGACCAGCCTGGGCAGCAGGCTGAGGCCCTGTCCCAACAACAAGAGCAAGGAATCCTGAAGTTGAGCATGCTGGTTCATACCTGTCACCTCAGGGCTCCAGAGGCTAAGGAAGAGAGCCTGTCATGCACGGGAGTCCAGCCTCCACTTCAGGAGTGATTCCAGACCAGCCTGACTACAGAGTGTGCCCTGTCTCATTAGATACACACACCAGACAAAGACACGTGCACTGATCTCATGAGCTGTTCTCTGACCTGCACACACCCATGCATCTCACACTAATAATAAAGAGAAGTTAAAAATTTTTGGAGGCAATCAAAAACCAAAACAAGAAAATTAAAAAAAAAAAGTGGAGGGGGGCTGAGCTCTCACAGTAGAAACTTCCTGCGTTACCTGGCAATGTGAAGATGACAGGTCAGCCCTCCTTCATTGTGCCTAAACTCAGTAAGTTGCATAACAGTGCAGATTTGAAAGAAAGGAAACTCAGACCTTGGGTCAGTGGGAGAAGGCTTGCCTGGCACACAGGTGGCCTGAGTTAAAGCATTGGGGGTGGGGACCCAGGGTTCAGATTCTAGCACCTCAATCTGTGCCAGTGACCTTGGCTCCTACCAGTTCTTTCCAAATCCTGGGGCTAAAGATAGCCTGCTCTTATCAGCAGGGCTGGGGGTCAGGAGATAAGCACAGGGATTGAGCAAGAGGACCCAGCAGACATAAGTCCCCTGGCCAAAAGTGCCACCTCTCAGCCACGTTCAGAGTTCCTGTCCAAAAAGAGGCACACACCTCCTTCCTACCTCCGAGCCACTTCTCCAGCGAGGCACACACCTCAAAGACCTAGAAAGTAACTTGCTGGTGCTGGGGAGATGGAAAGCCTGGTCCCCAGAGGCTACAGAATGTTGAGGCAGAACTGGAGAGCACAGGTCCTTAACACAATAGAAATACAGGACTGGGACGCGGAGAAAGTAGAGGGCTTGCCTAGCCCTCAGGGTATGGCCGGTTTAGCTCCCAGGATTTCCTAAAATCAGGTGTGGAGCTGTTTATAACCCCCCTCAACTGTGAAGCAGAGGTATCAGAGAGGTTCCAAACCAAGCAGGGCTGGGGCGTGGGGTGCTCAGTAGAGAGCTTGCCTGGCACGCAGGAAGCTCTGAGTGCTAGTCCTAGCACTGCATAATTTGGGAATGGTGGTGCGCAAATTTTTAAGGTCATCCTTGACTACAATATAAGATCAATGTTGCCCTACACAAGACCCAGTCTCAAAAAACAAAACGAGCAAACAACAACAAACCAACCAGAATAAACAACCCAGCCATGCTGGCACGTCTTTGTTTCATCTCAGCTAGGACACACAGACAGATCTCTGTGAGTTCAAGGCCAGCCTAGTCTGCACTGGGAGTTCCAGGTCAGGCAGGGCTACACAGGGAGACCCTGTCTCAAGACCTAAAACTAATCAAACAAAACCCAACAAACCAGGGCAAAGGAGGCTGGAGAGATGGCTCAGTGGTTAAGAGCACTTCCTGCTCCATCATGAGGCCTGGAGTTCGTTCAAATCCGAGCACTCATGTTAGGTGGTTCACAAACACTTGTAATTCCAGCTCCAAGGGATCCCATGTGCTCTTCTGGCCTCCGAGGAGACCTGCGTACACAGAGAAACACAGACACATGCACGCACATATAAAAAGACTACCATAGCCAAACAAGGACTAAGGCGGTGGCTCGGTGGGTGTAGTGTTTGTCGTGCAAACAGAAGGACCTGAGTTCGAGCCAGCAGCACCACATTAAATCCGTGCAGAGCAGATGTGGTAGCCACACCTTTATTCCCAGCACTCAGGAGGCAGAAGCAGGAGGATCTCTGTGAGTTTAAAGGCAGCCTGCTCTACACGGTGAGCTCTAGGACAGCCAGCACTACATAGACTCTATCTCAAATAAATAAATAAATAAACAAAAGGTAAATAAAAATTCAGCCAAGAAGCATGGATCTGCACTCCCAGTAAGTGCTGGGGAGTGGGGCAGGCAGCTCCCTGTGCTGCTGGGCTGCTTGCTTAGCCAGTTTGCAGAAACTGAGCTTCCGGCTCAGTAGGAGGCCATGTCTCAAAATATAAGGCAGAGAGAAGTGTTGACGTGTGCAAACACCTGTTACCCTCTGACGTGCACCTGTGCATGCACACACACCACACACGCACATACACACACACCACCAAACTCATCTGTGTTACCCTCTGAAGTGCACCTGCATGCACACACACATGCACACTCTACACACACACACCACACACACACACACACCATTAAACTCACTGGAGGTCTCCAGATGCCTCAGCTTTAGTGTCTGGAACTAGGGGTTGGGGTTAGTGTTCATTGGGGACAGAGTTTCGGTTTTGCAAGATAAATAGTTTTGGAGATGGTTTCACAACACAGTGAGTGAGCTAAACGCCACTGAACTGGGCTCTTCAAAATGGTGAAGGTGAGCCCGTATCTAGCTTGGGTGCTACTTCTCACCCTTCATGCCACTCTCACCACCAAAAGAAAAAAAAATGAAATGGTTAATTTAGTGATATGCAAATTTGGCCCAAATATATTTTACATATGGATTTTTTCCATTTCATAAAAGTTTTATGGGCTAGAGAGATGGCTCAGTGGTTAAGAGCACTTATTCTTGCAGAGGACCTGAGCACCCACCAGAGTCGACATCACATCCATAACTCCTGTGCTAGGGGATCTGATGCCCTCCTCTGACCTTCAAGGGCAGCAGGCATGCTCGAAGTACACAGACACACATAAAGATTCACACACAAAAAATAAAAATAAATCTTTAAAAAGTTTATGTGCAGACCAGGCTTGGTGGCACACCTTTAATCCCAGCACTCGGGAGGCAAAGGTAGGGGGATCTCTGTGAGTTAGAGGCCAGCCTGGTCTACAGAGTGAGTTCCAGGACAGCCAAAGATACACAGAGAAACCCTGTCTCAAACAAAACAACAATGAAAGAAAAAAAAAAACGTTTATTTGCTTGTATGTATGCCCACTCTCTATATGCCTGGTGCCCAGGGAGTCAGGAGGAGCATCGGTAGCTGAAGTTATGGAGTTCCAGGCAGTTATAAACTGCCATGTGCGTGAAGGAACTGAACTTTGGTCCTCTGGAAGAGAAGCCAGTGTTCTTAACCACTGAGCCATCTCCACAGCTCCCTATAAAGGTCTGAGACTGGGTTTCTCAGTAGTTAAGGAGCCAATCCGGGAACTCGCTCTGTAGACCAGGCTGGCCTCAAACTCACGGAGATCTGCCTGCCTCTGCTTTCCAAGTTCTGGGATTAAAGGAATGCGCCACCACCGCCCAACTCTTTCTTTTCCCACAGCAAGATGGCTCAGTGGGAAAAGGCACTAGCACCAAGACTGGTGACCTGAGTTCAGTCCCCAGGACCCACGGATGGAAAGGAAATACTGCCGAGAGTTGTCTTCTGACTTCCATACCGCATGACATGAGCCACAGCCATGCAAAACAATCAAGTAATTATAGTAGGGCTGGGATGTGGCTCAGCTGGTAGTTTGCCTAGCACACATGAAGCCCTGAGTTCCATCCTCAGCACCATATAAACAGATGTGGGTGGGGCTCGAGAGATGGCTCAGTGGTTGCTCTTGAAGAGGACCCAGGTTCAATTCCCAGCTCACAACTATCTGTAACTCCAGTTCCAGGGGGATCTGAAGCCCTCTTCTGATCCGCAGTAGGCAGCACCAGGCACACATGTGGTAACACTCACACAAAAAATAAAACTGTGTGATGGTACAGGCATGTAGTCCTAGAACTTGGGAGGCAGAGGTAGGAGGATCTCTATGTTCAAGGCCAATCCGGTCTACAGAGTGAGTTCCAGGGCAGCCAGGGCTACGCAGAGAAACCCGGGCTGGACCTATGCCCATCTCCACTCCCCCCAAAAAAGAATCAGCCAGAACCAGGGATTCTGACAAGGTGGTGCAGGCCTGTAATCCCCACACTTGAGGCTGAGGCAGGAGGACGAGGAGTTGTAGACCAATCCAGATTACAGGGGACCCTGTTTAAAGTAACCAAAAATCTAGACCAATCCAGATCACAGGGGACCCTGTTTAAAGTAACCAAAAATAAGCGAGTAAAAGAGTGGGGCTGGACCGCGTAGCGCACTGTTCTCAGGGCTGGAGAGAGGCTCGGTGTTAGGACCGCGTAGCGCGCTGTTCTCAGGGCTGGAGAGAGGGCTCGGTGTTAAGACCGCGTAGCACACTGTTCTCAGGAGAGCTCACGTTCCACTCCTAGAGTTTGGTGGATCTGGGCAAGCTCTTGCTATTGGGAGAAAGCTGCAGCTCCAGGGGCTTCCTGCCTGTGCCACATTGTCCACTTGTGCACCCGACTGCGGCATAAGGGATAAAACAGTGAAAGGCTGAAGCCCGAGGCTGGGGCTCAGCTAGCAGAGTGCTTGCTCAGTATGCCCAAAGCCCTGGGTTTATCCTCAGAGGGAACAAAACACGACGTGGTGGTGCATGCCTGTCAGCCCAGCGCTTCGGGGACAGAGGCGACAGAGGCGGAAGCAGAATCAGGAGTTCAAGGTCATCCTTGGCTACATAGTGAGTTTAGGGCCAGCCTGGGCTACATGAAACCCTGCCTCAAAAACAAGATGAAACACCACTATCATCATTATCAACAAAAACCTGTGTGGAAACAAGGCTTTTTTTGGGGGGTGGGGGAGGTTTCCCATTGTTTGTTTTTTGCTTTTCGAGACAGGGTTTCTCTGTGTAGCCCTGGCTGTCCTCGAACTCACAGAGATCCGCCTTCCTCTGACTCTCCAGTGCTGGGATTAAAGGCATGTACTATTACCACCCAGCCTTATTATTTTTAAAAATCTTACTTAAGTTTTAATTATGTGTGTATGTGCAATGTTAATGCAGTGTCCACAATGGAGGATTTCTTGGAGGTGGAGTTCCAGGGGCCATGAGCTGCATGCCTGGGTGGGGGACAAACTTGGGCCCTTTGGAAGAGCAGCCCATGCTCTTAGCTGCTGAGCCACGGCTCCAATACTTTAGGTTTATTTTTAAAAGCTTAAAGAATCAGAAAACAATGACCTGGGGTGTGGCTCAGTGGCACAGAACTTGCCTGGTGTGCACAAGGCCTGGGTTCAATCCCCAGAGCTGCTCACAACAAGAATAGCAAGAGACAAAACAAGATGCTGGGGGCTGGGGTTAGTAGAGGCTAGCACACACAAGGCACTGGGTTACATGCCCAGCATCAGATACACTGGGTGGGAAGAGGAGGCACGAAGATCTGAAGTTCAAGGCCAGCCTTAAAATAAGGAAAGAAAAAAAAAAACCACAAAGACATTGCCATTGTTTGCAGCTTTATTAAAAGTCCTCTTACTTCCTAAAACATGATTACAAGAAAAGAATACTTCATTTACGTGTAACACTGTCTTCATGGACGTACCGTGGTTGCAAAGTGGAACTGAGTATACATGAAAAGAGAGCAGGGACAAGCGTCTGACCCTGGTGTCCCCGAGGCAGAGAGAAGCAGTGGCAGAGACAGACAGGGGCTTATATGAGGAGCTCTGTGCTTTGGGATCACAGAGAATGCTTCCAGAGGCTGTGAGCATCCCTCAGGCATCAGCAGCTCTATCCACGTGCAGACTCCATCCTGACATCCACCCACCAGCCCACCCATCACTCGTCCGTCACTCATTTATCATCCATCCACACACTCGTCCATCTGTCTGTCATCACTCATCTATATCCAGCCTCTACCCAGGCATTCATCCATCCACCCATCCATCTTATTTCTCATGCCAACCAAGCTTCTATGCCTTAGACAAACCCCTCTAAAAACCAAAGCCAACTAAGATTCCATCAAACCAAGAGACCTACTTGTCTAGAAGAGAACCCAGCACTTTCCTTAGTTCATAAGCCTCAACTCTGCCCTGCTGAGGTTTGGCTCCAAAGCCCAGTGGGTACAGCTGTGACCTGGATAAGACTGCTCCCCGATCACAAGGCACATTTAGAAGTTGTTTCCTTTCTTCTTTACAAAGAAAAGGAACTAGGAAAAACAAAAACATGCTGAGATTCTGGGAACAGAAAAACAAAACAACCAAAAAACCCACTAAAAGAAAAGTGCAGCCTGCCTGTGCCCTGTCACCAACAGGCACTCTAGAGCCTTAAGAACGAACACACACACACACACACACACACACACACACACACACACACAGCTACTCATCCGGCTGTTGGGTTTCAGTGAAGCCTGTGACTTTAAGCTACTTCTGGGTGTGTTTTGAGGCCAGCCAGCACCTAATCAGGACCACATGGGCTCTGGAATGCGCCTGCACTTGGTCGGTATCACATCCTCTGTTTACCCTCCTTGGAGGAGAGCAGTTCTGGGTTCCAAGCTGGGAGACACTCTGGAATGGCCTTTTTCTCTTTCCTCTGTAGGTCTGAGAGCTTTTCTAGGAACATTCTTGCGTCCTGAGCTCTCCCTGTGGGGAAATGGGTAAGTCTGTATCATTTCTCCTTGTACGATGGTCATTTCCAAGCGACAGGGCCCACCAGGACCTCAACTGTAGGGTGCTGAGATGCCCCAACTCGAATGTGTGTGTAGGGGGAGGGAGTGGGTGACAGGTCTTGAAAAGACAAATGAAAGCACTGCTTCCGACCTGGGGAGAGACTGCTCAAGAGTGACAGAATCTTGCATTGTGAAGCAATCACAAGAGACTCCCCTGGCCCCCAAGAAAACTGTCTGGGGGTGGAGGGCGGTGGACAAAACCCTATTATACACTAGACAATGACATGAGGCGACAAAGGGCATTAAGCAGGCCTAGTGGAGACTTGCCGTAGTGAAGTCAGGACAAGGAGACTCTAACATTCCAGTGACATTCGAATTTAGCAACTCAAGTTCTGACCCCTCCCTTTCCCTAACAATGACTCAAAAATACAGTATTTTCCCCTCTTGCCTCCACTGCTCCCATAATTGTCGGCTGATTGTTCTCCACGTTCTCCATAAGAAACCCACACCCGAGTGTCAGCAACTGGCGCCAACAGGGGGGAGAAAGTAGCTTGGCTTTGTGGCTTTGAACTCAGGGTGCTGGGAAAGGCCTGTAGAGCTGAGTCTGGCAGATGTCAGGACTCCCCCAGAGAGGAAGGCTGAGGAAGTGCAGGGCAGAAAGTGGGCGGGATGAGGGGAGGCGTGGTCTGCTGTGTGGCTGGGGTCCTTGGGGAATCACTGGCCTCTCTGGTATTTACTCTTCAGCTGAGGATGATGCCGGACTCTCGTAGTCTGACATGGGAGCGAACTGTAACGAGAGGCAGAATTCTTTCTTGGAATCCTTTCAAATCCCTCTGAGGAGAAGATTTGCTGTGGATGCAGAGGGATGGAGGCACCACATACAGCATTGTATTGTCACCTTGTCCTTGCAGAGAAGGCATGGAAAGGAATCAAAGTGGAGATCAGGGACAGAAAGGGACTTCTTCACTGACCCCTGCACCAAGTCTTGAACTCAACCCAGCTGGAGGGTTTGATCATAATATGATCAAATATACTTACCTTGAAAAACAAACAAAACACCAAATATTGTTTTAGGCAACCAAATATTAATACAGAGGGTTCAAGAAAGAATGCTGGTCCCACTGCTAAGTTACACACTGGGGGATTCTAGGCGGGGTTTCTACCCTGGGCCCCAGCCCCAGCCTCTCTCATGGGAAGATTCTTGCCTCTACCTTGAGCCCCAGCCCTTTTTCTTTACATTTTGAGGTAAGTCTTACTTAGTTGCCGGGGCTGGCCTTAAACTCAACTCTGTAGCTCTGAAACCTACCTACCTTCTATCTTAGTCTCCCCAATTCTGGGATGGCAGGTGCCTATCACCTACCACTCAGCTCCTCTGAGTCCCGCCCTCTCCCGCAGGGATCTGGACTCACCGAGCACTGGATGTTCATGTGTGAGTATAGCATGGATGCGATCTCGCTCTGCCCGGCATCGAGGGCCACCGTCAGTGCTGTGCTCCCATCCTGCAAAGCACCCACAACTATAAAGATGCCCTGTGTGCAACCCACCCTCCCTGGGCAGCACCTGGGTGGGGACTCACTCGGTCAGTGAGTGAGATGTCGCAGGTGGGCACAGCCAGCAGGAGCCCGGTGATCTCCTTGTGCCCATGCTCACACGCACACATTAGGGCTGTGGAGCCGTCCTCATCCTGCGTGTTGACGTCCACCTCGCAGGCCAACAGAGCTTTCACCACATCCACCCGTCCATGGCTGACTGCCAGCATCAGCGCCGTCTGTCCAGCCTGAGGCAACGGAACGGGGCCACAGTATAGAGACCAGTGACATCATACCCCTGCTCTTGAATGTCCCATGGCTCCCAAGTGCTCTGACACTGACTGGGTGCACACATTGGGCCCTCCATCTCCTGGTTGTCTTCCTCAGAAGGGCTCTCTTGGTTCTACCCACCTGTATGGTCGGTCACCTATCATGAGCCTCCAACTCACAGGTGTAAAGTTAAGCAAAAATTTAATCAAACTAGCTAGGTGGTGGTGGTGTACAGCTTTAATCCCAGCACCCAGGAGGCAGGGGCAGGTGGATCTCTGTGAGTTTGAGGCCAGCCTGGTCTACAGAGTTAGTTCCAAGGTAGCCAGGATTACATACAGGGACCCTGTCTCAAAAAACCCATGACTACGCTGGGCAGTGGTGGCGCACACCTTTAATCCCAGCACTCGGGAGGCAGAGGCAGGTGGATCTCTGTGAGTTCGAGGCCATCCTGGTCTAATAGAGCGAGTTCCAGGACAGGCTCCAAAGCTACAGAGAAACCCTATCTCGAAAAACCAAAAAAAAAAAAAAACCCCCATGACTTAACCAAACTAAATAAAGAAGAAACAAAAACATATCCAAATAAGATTTGTATATTTTTCCGTTTACTAGTTACATCCAAATAAACAATTAAAAATTGATGCCCACCAGGCAGTGGTGGTGCATGCCTTTAATCCCAGCACTCAGGAGGCAGAGGCAGGCAGATCTCTGTGAGTTCAAGGCCATCCTGGTGTAATAGAGAGAGTTCTAGCACAGCCAGGGCTACACAGAGAAACCTTGTCTCGAAAAACAAGTAACAAAACAAAACAAATGCTCACCAGTGGATGAAAAGATCAAACAAACCATGTCTAGACATACAACAGAACACCACTCAGTCATGAAGAGGAACATTATTCAGAATACTGATGGATGCTCAAACGTGGAAAAACTTTGAGTACAAAAATTCATCAATGGTGTTTTTTGTTTGTTTAGGTGTGTCAGAGTCTCACTGTAGAGCCCCCAGGATGGGCAGGAACCTGTGACCCTTTTGTTTAGAGGTTTCCTGAACACACTGATTCACAGCTAGGGGACTGTAACTCCATTTATAGGATATATCCAGAGCGGGCAAGTTCAAAGTCAGCAGGGCTCCGGGAAGAGAGTATACCTATGGGAACAGGGCTTTCCTCTTTATTATTACTGTTATTTTTCATTATCTAATAGGCAGGTCTCACGTAGCCCAGGCTGGCCTGGAGCTTGCTATGTTAACCCCTGATCTTACTGGACCAGTTTCCTAAGTGCTGCGGTTATAGGCATGCATCACCGCTGTAGACAGAAGGAGACTGAAGGGGACGTGGGGAAGGAAAGAAAAGAGGCGGGGCCTGATGTCAAAGGGTCTCATGTTCCAGGTCTGCTGGGACAGTTCAGGCCAGCCTGGGTAGCTCAGTGAGATCCTATTTCAAATCAGCATGTAAGTGGGCTGTGGGCTGGAGCAACTCCGTGGTGAAGAGCTCCAATTGTTCTTGCAGAGGTTTGGTTCCCTGCAGCTACATGGATGCTCCGGTCACAGGGGATCTGATGCCCTGTTCTAGCCTCCAGGCACAAACATGGTGCACATACAAGCAGGCAAAACACACCGAATGTGCTGCTTGCCTTTAATCCCAGCACTCTGGAGACAGCGGCAGGCGGATCTCTGAGTTCCAGGCCAGTCTGGGGTATACTGTTAGATACTGTCTCAAAAAGGGAGGTGGAAATACATTGTTGCAAAGCAGGTAAAGTGCTTGCCTTGCAAACACAAGCAGCTGAGTTCCATCAGAAAGAACCTGTGCACAATCAGGTCCATGTGCAACTTGTGATCTCAGCACCTGGGAGGCAGAAGCTGGAGGATCCTAGATAGCCAGTCTAGGGGAATTGGTGAATCCTAGATTTAATGAGAGACATGTCTTAAAACGCATGATCCTCTGGCACGCAAGCATGCACACGCATGCACACACACACACACACACACAGATGCAAGCTATCCAGAACTCGCTCTAAGACTGAGTCACTCAGGTTTGAACATCAGCTCCTTGCCTTGAACCCTGAAGAACGAATACTGCTTCTGAGTCTCAGAGTGGTGACTGTTCCCATGGACAGAGAATGTCATCATGACCTGGCTTGGCCCAGTCTGGAATTAATAAAGTCGGTCTGGGAGCAGGTAAGAGGACTCAGTGGGTAAGATGCTTGCCAGCAAGCCTGATAACCCAAATTTCATCCTGGGACCCACACGACAGTAGGAGTGAAGTGAGTCTCAAAATGTGTCCTCTGGCACCCCCGAGTGCACCATGGCACAAGGTCCCCATCCCTAGTAAATACATAAAGGCATACTGTAGCCCATACCTGGCTGGCTTTGGCGTTCACATTCCCAAGCCGGAAGAGCTGAAGGATGGTCTCCATGTCATCCTGGGTCTTCAGGGCAGCCAGAGCAGTGAGCATGATGGGGCTGTAGCCAGCACGGTTCAGCTTGTCCACCTGACAGACACCTGTGTGGGGAGGGCGGGGATGGGGTGAGTGTGAGCCTCTGCCATCAGCACTAAAGGCTGGCCGGCCCCAGTGAGCGCTCTGTCTAGGCATAACCGAGCAGGTTTCTGTATACGTGTATGTGCTTGTGGAGAGCTGAAAGCATTCTTCAGGAGCCAGGCACCTGGGTTTGTGTTTTGTTTGGTTTATTTTATTTTTATTTATTTATTTGTTTGTTTTTCTGAGACAGGGTTTCTCTGTGGCTTTGGAGCCTGTCCTGGAACTAGCTCTGTAGACCAGGCTGGTCTCGAACTCACAGAGATCCGCCTGCCTCTGCCTCCCAAGTGCTGGGATTAAAGGCGTGCGCCACCACTGCCCGGCTATTTTATTTTTAAAGATTTTATTTATTTATTAAGTATACAGTGTTCTGCTAGAAGAGGGCACCAGATCCCATTATAGATGGTTGTGAACCACCATGTGGTTGCTGGGAATTGAACTCAGGACCTCTGGAAGAGCAGCCAGTGCTCTTAACCTCTGAGCCATCTCTCCAGCCCGGATCATTTTTTTTTTTTAATTTTACTTTTGGTTTTTCTCTGTAGCTTTGGAGCCTATCCTGGAACTTGTTCTGTAGACCAGGCTGGCCTCGAACTCTTTTTATTTTATTTTTAATATTTAAAAATTATTATTTAGAGATGGGTGTGATGGCGACACCTTTAGTCCTAGCATTTGGGAGGCAGAGGCAGGTGGATCTCTGAGTTCGAGGCCAGCCTGGTCTACAAAGTGAATTCTAGGACAGCCAGGACTACACAGAGAAACTCTGTGTTGAAAAACAAACAAAAATAGGTATCTTGTTTTAAAAGATATTTATGTTTTAATTTTTGGTGTATGTGTGTGCACGAGAGTACAAGTGCCCCAATGATCCTGAAGAGGATGCTTTAGGTAGAACTATAGACAGTTGTGAGCTGTCTGATGTGGGTGCTGGGAACTAAATGTGGTCCTCTGTGAGGGTAGTGCCCACTTTTAACCACTGAACCATCTCTGCAGCTCTCTAAACTATACTTTTACATCTATTTAGGCAGTTGGAATTGAGGTATCTGCCATGGTGTCACATGGAAGTCAGAGGACAGCTTGCAGCAGCTGGTCTCCCTCCCTCCACCTCACAGATCTGGGGATTGAACTCAGGTTTTCAGGCTTGGCAGCAGATATCCTGACCCACTGAACCATCTTGACGCGCCCACCTTAAAAGCTTTATGAGTGTGTGTGTGGTCTGCATGAGCACACACGGAGGTCCTTGATTGCTCTCCACCTCACTGTTGAGATGGGCTCCATCACTGAATTGCAGCTGGTGGCCAGCGGGCTCCAGGACTCTCCTGTCTCCACCTCTCACTCCACAGAGCTAGGGTTATAGGCACATGCCTCCACGCTTAAGAGATTTTTTAAATCTTAGATGTTGGGGACCTGAACTAAGGTCACGGTGGCAGGAAAGCACTTTATTCACAGAGCCATCTCCCAGTCACTCTCTCTTTTTCCCTCCCCCCCTTTCTTAAGGTAGTTTCTTTGTCCTAGAGCTTGCCAAGCAGGCTAGGGATCCTCCCATCTCCGTCTCCCCAGCGCTGACGTCCTCATGCCTGCACAGCTAGCCTTTTACAACTAGACCTCCTCCACAGCCCCGATTGCTTTCTGTTCTCAAATGGGGAGTCCCATCCACTACTGTCACACTGTTACCCTACTAGGTGAGGGGGTCCCAGAAGGTGGAGATGGTGCCTCCTCTCCCAGACCTGGGGTGCCTGGCTGATGTCACATATACGGTTAGGGCTGAGAATAGGAGCAGTGGCTCCCCTGGGAATCTGCAATTGCCATTCAGCCTTCCACCAGGTCTAGGCCTTGACCATCAGACCATGGCTCTTGCCTCCCTCATAGACTGGGAGGTTCTGCCTTCTCCATCAGACCAGGGGAGACAGGTTTCTTCCTGCCTGACTGAATATCATGTGTACTCTCCAATGGGCAGTCCAGAGGCCACAGCCTTCCTCTCACAAGGACTTTGGAAACAGTGTGTCCATCACACAGGTACCATTCGGCAATGTAACATCAAGACTGAATTCATTATACTGCTAACAGAGTCTTCCCAGCACACAGCAAGGGCCTAGCCTGCCCTACCAGACTGGGTGGGCTACATTCGTCCATGAGACGGGGAGGGCAAAGCTTCCTTCATCATTCAGTGAGGGGCACGCTCCCCCTCTATCCAACTTAAGAAGGTGGTATTGCCTCCATCAGATCAAGAGAGTGGAAGTTTCCTCAGAGAGAGAAAGCACAGGGCCTCCCGCATCAGACTGGGAAGCTGTACTCCTTGCCTACCACCCCTCCATCAAACTGTAAAGGGAGCAGGAACTTTAGACTGGGAAGGCAGCAACTCTTTTAGAGCCTCCCCCATTAGCCCATCAGGCTGGCCAGGCCTGGAGGCTTACCGCTGTCCAGTAACTGCCGCACCACAGGGAAGTTGGCGTGGGACACGGAGTAGTGCAGCGCGGTGTTACCGTTGCTGTCAGCAATGTTGACCACATAGTCCAGCAGCCGGGCAGACATGGCCCTGAAGGTGACCAGATGTCGCCGTACAAGCTCAGGGTGTGCATCACTGCGGCAGGCCAGGCGCAGCCATTCCTGAAGTACTGTGGTATAGGCCACTTTCTGGATAGAGACAGCAGGAGTGGGGAGTGAGGACAGGGACACCCCATCATACAGCAAAAACAGAGGTGCCCTCATCTGGGCAAGGTAGTACATGTGTGATTCCAGCCCTTGGGAGCCCAAGGAAGGAAAATCTAGAGTTCAAGGCCAAACTGGGCTACATACTGAGAACTTCTCTGAAAACAAACACAGGGACCAAAGCCAGGAGGATTTCAATGCAGTTCAGGCTAGCCTGGGATATATAGTGAGACCCTGCCTCAAGAAACAAGTCCAGTGAGGAGGTTCAGGTCTGCAATTCTAGCACTCGGGAGAGGAAGGCAGGAGGATCAGGAGTTCAGGGTCATCTTTAGCCACAAATGTGGGTCAAGGCCAGCGCTGGCTACAGGGGACATGAAAACAAAGCAATGGCCATTGCCAGCTACAGTGGCAGCGCTGACCCTGGGGTGCATAGGACCCAGGAATTGTAGCGTGAGACAGTGACATACACAGTGCCTACAGCGAAAGCATGGCATCTCCCAAACATCCCCAAAACAAGACCTGAAGCCAGGCTGGTCCCCAGGCCATGGGGACCCCGGCACCAATGTCAGGACTCAAGCCCTACCCACCACTAAGCAACACCCTCGATGGTTGGGTCCTCACTAAGTGAGTGCAGAGACCTTGAGGGTGGGGAGGTGTGGCATGAGGGTGGAGGGGCACCCTCGGGCCCAGGGATCCTCCGTACCAGTTCTCGCTCAGTGAGGGCATTGGGGTTCTCCAGGTATTTCTCCAGGGCCAAACAGGCTGAAATGAGGTCAGGGCTCAGCTCCATCCTGCCAGGAACAGATAAGGTTGGGCTTACATTATTTTACTTTCTAAAAATTTATTTATTATTTGGCTTTAGCTTTTTATTTACCTTTTCCCCCCAAGACAGGGTTTCTCTGTGTAGCCCTGGCTGTCCTGGAACTCACAGAGATCCACCTGCCTCTGCCTTATGAGTGCTGGGACTAAAGGCATGTGACACTATTGCCTGGCATTTTTTCTTTTCTTTCTAATGTGCATTGGTATTTTGCCTGCAATATATGTCTGTGTAAGGGTGCTGGATTCTCTGGAACTGGAGTTACAAACTGCCATGAGCTGCCATGTGGGTACCGGGAATTGAACCTGGGTCCTCTGGAAGGGCAGCCAGTGCTCTTAACAACTGAGCCATCTTATCAGCGCCCATTATTACTTTTTAAAAGATTTAATTTTTGGTCAGACCTGAAAATATACATACAAGTAGCATTATACAGAGTGAACAGATTTTATCTAGGAATATGTATGTTTACACACACACACACACACACACACACACACACATGCACACACGCATGCATGCAGTAACAATAAAAAATAGAGGCTATGAATCTGAAAGAGTGGGATAGGTATGGGAGGTTTAGAAGGAGAAAAGGTAAGGGAAAAATGTTATTATCAGATTATAATCTCAAAAAAGACTTATCCATTTTTATTTTATGTGTGTGGGTGTTTTGCCTGCATGTACGTATCATGTGTGGTTAGTGTCCAAACAGGCCAGAGAGGGTGTTGGACTCTCTGGAACTATAGTTACAGATGGTTCTGAGCTGCCACATTGTTGTGTAACAGTTTCCTCTGAGATTGAAACAGTCCATCCTGCACAAAGCTCCTTAAACAAGAGGGTAAACAACTCAAAATAGTCCTGGGAAGTCCCTGAAACTGACCACATTCACCAGGTCCCGGCACTGCCAAAATAAACAATAAAAGCAGAGGGTCCCCCTAGATATGCAGTTCTCAACCTGTGGGTCATGATCCCTTTGCAGGAGGTCAAATGACCCTTTCACAGGGATCACCTAAGACTACCAGAAAACATAGATATTTATGTTATGATTCCTAACAATAGCAAAATTACAGTTATGAAGTAACAAAGAAAATAATTGTATGGTTGGGGTCACCACAACATGAAGAACTTTTTAAAGGGTCCCAGCATTAGAAAGCTTGAGAACCACTGCCTCAGAGGAAAGGAGGCTGAGACCCAACCAGCTGCCTGGAAGAAGCAGAAACCAGCCCAGTTGCCAGGTGGTTTAGGCCACCTGGGCAGGGCACCTGGAAAGGCCACTCTCCAACCTGTGCAGCTGCCTGCTGGCCGTGCAGTGTGCTCCAGGTTCTCAGCTGAGTGAGCTGTCACTCAAGGGTGGGCCTTGGTGATGCAGCTGTCTTGAAACCATTTCTGCTCCTGTAAGTAACCCTTCACCCATATGCCTCTAAGTATCCTCAGTGGAACTCATTGGTGCATGAAATTGGACTTTGGTGGTATTTGTACTTTAGTCTGTCATGGGTTCCTCATCTGGGGTGAGCAGATGCGTGTGTTTTGTCTCCTCAGGAAAAGCTTTGTCATAACACATGTGGGTGCTAAGAATTGAACCCAGGTCCCGTGGAAGAGCAGCTAGTGCTTTTAAATGGAGAGGCATCATTTCGATGCCTTTTCGAGACATGGTCTCATGTGTCCCAGGCTAACTTCAAACTCAATAGGGCAGGTTCATTGCCAGGGCTGGTGGACTTGATTGGGAATCCCAGCTACTTGGAGGTGGAGGCAAGATTGCAGGTTCAAGGCCAGCTTGGCTTACAGTGAGCTGAAGGCTAGTTTGGGCAACCTAGCAACTCTACATAAGAAATACAAAGAGTGGGGTGGAGACGTGGTTCAATTGTTAGACACTTGCCCTAGGCATGGGGCCCTGGGGTCCAGCCCAGCACCCCATAAACTAGGCTTGATTACATATGTCTATGATCTTAACACTCAGGAAACGGAGGCAGTAGGGCTGCAAATTCAAGGTATCCTGGGCTACAGAGTGAGTTCAAGGTTAGCTTGGGCAACTTAATTTTGAGACCTTATCTCAAAATAAAAAGGGAGGGCGTGGGAAGATGGGTCAGTAGGAAAGGACTTGCAGTCTGGGTGTGAGGGCAGGAATCCACATTCCCGGAAGCCACAGAAAGGCCAAGTGGGTATGGCAGGCAGTGGCAACCCTAGCACATGGGTGGAAGACAGCTGATCTGCAGAACATGCTAGCTAGACTGAGCTGCACAGCCAGCTGGGTCAGGAAGGGACTCTGACTCAGTAGATAAGGTGTGGAGTGGTGGAAGAAGAAAAGACACTGAGCACCAGTCCTGGGTACATACACATGGATGCATATGTGTGCACATATATCTATACAAACGCACAGACACAAAACACACGGTCTCAATAGCACACACATGCAATACTGTACACACACACACACACACACACACACACACTAAAAACTAAAAACCAAATAAAAAAGATAGTGGAATAAACAACACTGACCCCCAGCCTTCACATGCACATGACCCCCACATGCATCCACAAACACATGTGCTGACATGTACACATGAGGCAGAGCTCTGAGTTTGAGGCTAGTCTGGTCTGCTTAGTGAGTTCCAGGCCAGCCAGGGCTACACAGTGAAACCCTGTCTCAAAAAGAAAACTTTCAGACACACTCAGAAGCATGGCTTCCTCTCTGACTGGAATATGAGCGGCTAACAGAAGCCTGGATGGCTGGATCCCAGGCAGCAGCAGATCACCAACCCTTCACCCTGTCCAACGCCGTCTCGCCCAGAGAACTGACCGAATTTCCTCCTCAGAGTTGGATTCTGATGCCGCCTCAGCTGCGGGCACGCGCTGAGCCTCCTGGGGCAGTTGGCTCTCTTCCAAACTGGTCTTGGCTGCTGCAGTCCCGGGAGGCCTGAGCTGAGAGCGTTCAGCTGTGCTCGGAGCCCTTACTGGTGGCTCTGGGGCTTCATTCTCTGTGCTCTCGTGTTCCGAGTTCTCTGCTGTGCTGGAGTCTTCTGAGGACGACTCGTAACTAAGGAGCAACGGGAAAGGACACTAATGGGAATGGGTGTAGGAGGGATCAGTATGACCTCCCTGGGCCTTGGTTCTCCACATTTTCCATTAGGGATGATCCCAGTGCAAGTCACATGCTAGGCAAGCAGGCGCCTGAAGTCCAAGCTCCAGCCCCTCACTGGGGGACTGGCGTGCCTGTGGCCCTCCACTTTCTAACCACGTCAAACTAGAACTATCACTCGGCTGCCACTGCAGACCTGGAGTGCTATACCGGGGCTCTAATCTGATCAGGCCCTTTGGGGTGCACTGGACCCAAACAGGCGCCAGAGCCACTGAATGGGTCTCAACCAGATGCATATATTCCTTTGCCTCACTCAGTTTCCTTATCCTATATGCCTATGCTTTGACTTGAGGGATTAGCAGTGAGGGGCCTAGCTGAGACTGACTCCCGGCAGCAGGATAAACAGGCCTCCTGTCCCCAGTCTTCAGTGTCACAGTATGAAGGACTTAAGGGAGCCACTGGGGGCTGGAGATCACTCACCCGCCATTGACCCCCACAAACTGGAGGTTCCTCTGGTGGGCTCCGGGATCTGCAGGGTCCTCTTTCCTCTTCATGGTAGACTGCCCTCCTACAGAGACTCTGTCTAAGAGACCGTGTAACATAAGTACTCCTTGACTCCTAGTCCACTCTGGACGACAAGGGGCCCGTCTCCCTCGCCAATGTCTATTCACCTGCTCCCTCAGCCACTTGTGTCTCCTGGGAGGCTGCTGGCCTTGTGGGCTCCCTGTCAGTGGTGTCCGGGGCAGCTGCCTGGTCAGGATTCTCGGACTGTTTCGTGGACGCTGCAGCAGGGTGTGCAGTGGAGGAGGAAGGCTCTGCGGTAGACTGTGGGACACCTGGGATGAAAAGAGATATGGACCAGACAGAGATAAAAAAATAAAATGGGCCTAGTGTGGTGCTTCAGCATTGTTGTAGGGTAGAGGTGGGAGGATTAGCCTGGGCTACAGAGTGATACCTTGTCTCTAAAATGCACAAACAAAGACCTCAATATAAAGCCAGCCACACTGATCCTTATAGAAGAGAAAGTGGGAAGTACACTTGAACACAGTAGCACAGACACTGAGAGAAACAATTAATAAATGGGACCTCCTGAAACTGAAAAGCTTCTGTAAAGCAAAGGACACAGTCAACAAGACAAAACGACAGCCTATAGAATGGGAAAAGATCTTCACTAACCCCACACCAGACAGAGGTCTGATCTCCAAAATATACAAGGAACTCAAGAAACTGGACACCAAAAGAACACATAATCCAATCAAAAAATGGAGTACAGACCTAAACAGAGAACTCTCAACAGAGGAATTTAAAATGGCTGAAAGACACTTAAGGAAATGTTCAACATCCTTAGTCATCAGAGAAATGCAAATCAAAACAACTCTGAGATTCCATCTTACACCTGTAAGAATGGCCAAGATCAAAAACACTGATGACAACTTATGCTGGAGAGGCTGTGAGGAAAAGGGAACAATTCTGCATTGCTGGTGGGAATGCAAGCTGGTACAACCCCTATGGATGTCAGTGTGGCGATTTCTCAGAAAATTAGGAAACAACCTTCCTCAAGACCCAGTAATACCACTTTTGGGTATATATCCAAAGGATGCTCAATTGTGCCACAAGGACATGTGCTCAACTATGTTCATAGCAGCTTTGTTTGTCATAGCCAGAAACTGGAAACAACCTAAATGCCCCTCGATCAAAGAATGAATAAAAAAATGTGGTACATTTACACAATGGAATACTACACAGCAGAAAAAAATAACAGCTTGAATTTTGCAGGAAAATGGATGGAACTAGAAAGCATTATTTTGAGTGAGGTAACCCAGACACAGAAAGACAATTATCACATGTACTCATTCATAGGTGGTTTTTAAACATAAGGCAAAGAAAACCATCTTACAAACCACAATCCCAGAGAATTTAGACAACAATACTGACACTAAGAGAGACTTATATAGATCTAATCTACATGGGAAGTAGAAAGTATAAAAAGACAAGATCTCCTGAGTAAATTGGGAGCATGGGGACCTTGGGAGAGGGTTGAGGGAGGGGAGCAGAGAAAAATGTAGAGCTCAATAAATATCATGGAAAAAATTTAAAAAAAAATGCACAAAGCTGGTCTCTATGGTAGAACACTTGCCTAGCCTGTCCCAAGCCCTGAGATCCATCCCCAGCACCATCTAAATCAGGCGTGGTGGTGTAAATCTGCAATCCCAGCACCCAGAAGGCAGAAGCAGGCGGATCTCTGTGAGTTTGAGGCCAGCCTGGTCTACAGCATGAGCTCCAGGTCAGCCAGGGCTGCACAGTGTGACCCTGTCTCAAACAAACAAAACAGAAAAACAAGAATGCTGTGGGACAGTGGTTTCGCCCTGTGAAGACTGGCAACACAAGAGCAAAGGGAAGGGAGAGGAGGAGTTGGGACACGGCTTACTTTGGAAGCATGGGACCCGAGCTGATCCCTAGAATCTACACAGATAAGCAGTGCACACTCAAACTTGTCATCGGTCACCCTAGAGCTAGATTTGACCGCTTCCAGCCTAGTCTTTTGGAGTTATCTCTGCCTCCCCCACCAAAAAAAAAAAAAACAAAACAAAACCATCTTTTAACTCATTTTAAATTCCAGGCCTGAGGCGGATCTCTGTGAGTTCGAGACCAGCCTGATCTACAAGAGCTAGTTCCAGGACAGGCTCCAAAACCACAGAGAAACCCTGTCTCAAAAAAACAAAACAAAACAAAAATTCCAGGCCTGTGGGTGACCCCGCCTGTCTAGGAGGTGTCCTCTGACTCCCATGGCACATCCAACAAGGAACCTGACAGTCATGATGGCTATGCACCATACAGCCGGAGCACGCTGGATAATCCTTACATCAAAGCTTCCACCCCAGGATGGGCTCAGCTCACAGAGGGAAGAAACTGAGGCACAGTGAGCTGTTGAAACCGTTGTCAGCCGGCAGCCCGCCAATGATAGAGACCTCACAGTCCTGGCCTCAGACTCAAATCTCTCACACTCAATGTTACCCTGAGTATTTCCTAAAGAAAAGGAAATCCAATTGTGGTCAAGAGCATGGTGGCCAGAACAGAGATTCAAACTTCATAGCTAGGAGCTGTGTGACCCGAGCAAGTGTCTTAACATCTCTGCCTCCCCCCCCCCGAAAAATCTTTTAATTCATTTTAACTCATGGCATTACTACATAGCCCAGGCTGGCCTAGAATTTGCAGCAATTCTTCTGTCTCCATCACTCAAGTACAGGGATCACAGGCATAGGCATGCTCCCCTGCCTGGTGTTTCCTCTTCCTTATCTCGTGTGTGTGTGTGTGTGTGTGTGTGTGTGTGTGTGTGTGTGTGTGTGTGTGAGAGAGAGAGAGAGAGAGAGAGAGAGACTGCATCTGTGTGAGTGTCTGTGCGATTGTGTGTGTAGCTGTGACTGTGTGTGTATAAGTGTGTGTGTACAGTTGCCATAGCATGCATAAGAGTCATAGGAGAGCCTCTGGTGAGGTCATCACATCATCTGTGTCTGTCTTCTAGAGAGACAGGGTCTCCTGCTGCTCACTGTGTGTCAGAATGGTTGGCCTGCAGGCTTCCAACTCTCCTGTCTCTGCGCCCTCCCTTCCTGTAGGAGCGCTTGGGTCATGAGCCACTCTACCTAGCTTTACCAGGCTCTACAGATTCACTCAGATCCTCACAGGTCCCAGCAAATCCTTCACCCACAGAGCTGCCTCCCTAAGCCCTTCGTCATTACTTTTTAAAGAACACACACACAGTCTCATCCCCTGCCTAAGCCATGTGAGGGACAGACTGTCTTAATCTAACTTAAACATGTGTGAGTTTGGCCACCAGAAAAATGGGACTGGAGCCATTAGAAAAATGTAAAAATGCCGAGTGGTGGTAGCGCATGACTTTAATCCCAGCACTCAGGAGGCAGAGACAGGAGGATCTCTGTGAGTTCGAGGTCAGCCTGGGCTACAGAGTGAGTTCTAGGACAGGCTCTAAAGCTAAAGAGAAAACCCTGTCTTGAAAAAAACAAAACAAAAAACCATTTTAAAATTTGGGACCTGGACATAGTTTAGTAGTAAAGTGCTTGCTTAGAATCCTGCAGTGAGGGGCTGGGGCGTGGCTTGGTGATAGAGTACTTGTCTAGCATGTGACACCCTGGATTACGATCTCAGTGCCACAATCAGCACAATCAATCAACCAATCAGATCAAACCCCACTCTGTCAAAAATTTCCTTGGAGAAGATAAAGTACAGGAGGTCAGGTGTGGCTGTGCGCGTCTCTAATTCCAGCACAGGAGAGGCAGAGGCAGGAGGGTCTCTGTGAGATTGATGCCAGGCTACTCTACAGAGCAAGCTCCTGGTCCGTCAAGTCTGTGTACCAAGACACCGTCTCAGTTTAAAAAAGACATTTCTAGAGATGGGTCAACTAAAGATCATCTGAAACATGCTTCCTGCTGCTGGAGTGGCTAGTGGGGGGCTACCAGGATTGCTTTACCAGTAAGATAGTTAAAGGCATTTGCTGTACAAGGCCAACAACCTGTGTGAACACTGCCTTCTGCACTCAGGGCTCCTGTAGACAGCATGCACACATACATAAGAGGGTATGTTTTACTCCATGTATCATTTATTCTAGGTTTTAAAGATTTTTTTTTAGTGTGTGTGTGTGTACGTATGTTTTACCTGCATGTATGTCTATAAACCATAAACATGCCTGGTGCCTGCATAAAAGAGAATATCTATCATATTCTTTGGGACTGGAGTTACAAATGGGGTGAGCCACCATGTGGGTGCTGAGAATTGAACCTGGGACCTCTGGAAGAGCAGTCAGTGCTCTTAACCACTGACCCACCTCACCAGCTCTTTTTTTTTTTTCTTTTTTCAGACAGGGTCTCCTTGTGTAGCCTTGGTTTGCCTAGAACACAGTATGTGGAGCAGGTGATTGTCCTGCCTCTGCCTCCTGATCACAAAGGCGTGTGCCACCACGCTGACACGGGTGACCTCTTGGGCTCAGTCTCCAGGAACACACAGTACTTCAGCTTCAAGTGTGGAATCACAGTGTGATTTCCACTCCCCCAGCTGCCCGTGCTCCTCACACCCTGTGGTAGCTTTGTTGTCCCCAAGGCCTTGCCTTCCTGCTATGGGCACAGCCTCGTGGAAGGTCAATGAGTGTCAGGGTTCTCTAAGAGTATACGTGTTTTTTAAATCTAATATTTTGTTTTATGTCACTATGTTATCCTGACTGGCCTGAAACACCATATATAGACCAGGCTGGCCTCAAACTCAAAGTGATTGCTTGCCTCGGTTTCCGAAGTGCTAGGATTAAAGGAGCTACCGCCACTAAATTTTTTTTTTAACATAAGCAGTTCACTGCTTCCTGAAGTTCCTGGGTACTGCTTAAGTTCCGTAAGGAGCTTAAGTGCTTTTCCTCCACAAGCTGAGTACAGACAAGACAGGGTGGAGTGAGACACTTGGCTACAAATCTGTCCAAAAGTAGTATAGCCTGGGGTGTGGTGACCCTAGCTGACACCAGGACTGGATCCGCACTGAGCCAGTGTGTCAAACTCTCGCTTATTTATTATTGTTCTGTGGTACTGGGGAAGGAACCCCAGGTTTGTGTTCACTACTGTAGGTTTTTTTTTGTCTGGCGCTGAGGCTCAAACGCAGGACTTGGCATTTGCTGGGCGCGTGCTGTACCATGAGCTCCCCCAACCCTACTGCAGTACTGGCTGAGCTGCGGCTCTGCTTGCACAGTCTCCTTTTAGGCCTCACGTGGCCCAGGCTGAACGACTCTACCAAGTTCTGGGATAAACCTGGGACTCCCTGTATTCTAAGCCTGGACTCTAGGAACTGAGCTACACCTCGGGCTCTTTCTGTTGTCCTTTGGGGTGGGTCTCTCTATCCTCCTGCCTCAGACCCGAGTGCTGGGATAACACACATATACCACCTGATCTAAATGCTGGGGCTGGGGGTGGGGCAGAGCTCTGTGGGTAGGGGAACTTGCCTGATGATCTGTGTGTAAGCTGGACATGCGGTGGAAGAATGTGATCCCAGGGTTCCCATGGTGAGATAGGAGGCAGAGAGAAGGGGGCCCTTGGAAGCCTTTAGGTTAGCCTGGGCACCTAGCAGTGAACAAGAGAGAAACCTTGCTTCAAAAGAAGTGAGGACTGGTGTCTGACCTCCACGTGCCTTCTGTGGCAACATGCTTGCCTCCCCAAAGTGTCATACACCTTAATAAAAACAGGAACAATAAACCTTAGATATAGCCTGGTGTGCTGGCTTGTCCCCATAAGCCCAGGCACTAGGGTTGGGGGCTGAGGGCAGAGGGACATGAGTTTGAAGCCAACCTATATATATGTACATATATATGTGTGTGTGTGTGTGTGCACATGTACTATATATATGTGTAGGTGTACTATATATGTGTGCACTATGTGTATACCACAATTGTGTGTACTACATATGTTTGTATGTGCTATGCATATACATGTGTGTATGTACTACATGTTTGCATGTGCTATGCATGTCCACGTATGTGTATGTACTACATATATGCATGATCCCATGTGAAAAAGAGAAAGAAGGAAGACAAAAGAAAAAAAAACAGGCTTAAAAGGCTCCTTCCAGGCCAGGCATGGTGGCCACGCCTTTAATCCCAGCACTTGGGAGGCAGAGGCAGGCGGATCTCTGTGAGTGGCCAGTCTGGTCTACAGAGCGAGTTCCAAGATAGCCAAGGCTACAGAGAAACCCTGTTTGAAAAACAAAACATCAGTGGAAAAACACTTTTCTAGGGCCGACAACAGAGCTCGCAGGTGAAGGTGTGTGTCCCCAAGTCTGACAGTCTAGTTTGATCAGTAGAAGGAGACAGCTGACTCCTGCAAGCTGTTCTCTGACACCCTTCCCCCCGTAAAGAAAAATGTAATGACTCCTAAAAATTACCTGCGCTGGGAAGATGGCTCAGCGAGCACAGCATCTGCTGTGCAAACATGAGGATCTGATTTCAAATCCCACAAACCCCAGCATGACTGTATGTGTCTGCAATCCCAGGGTCCCTACAGAGAGATGGGTGCACAGCTGGAGCATCCTCAGAAGCCATAGGCCAGTTAGCAGGGCACAAAAGCAGCAAACAGAACACTTCCCCTCAAAACAATGCCTAAGGCTGTGTTCTCACCCCCATACACATGCTGTTCTTACACACACACACACACACACACACACACACACACACACACACACACACAGAGAGAGAGAGAGAGAGAGAGAGAGAGAGAGAGAGAGAGAGAGAGAGATAGAGAGCTCCAGGCCTGCTATCCCAGCTACCTGGGGAGCTAGCTGAGCTGAGGAGAATCACAAGTCAAAGGTCTGCCTAGGCTTGAGTAACTTCAAGGCTAGCCTGGACAATTGTGTAAGACCTTACTTCAAAACAAAATAAAAACCTAAAGCACCTGGTGTTTACTCAGCAGGTAAAAGTGTTTGCCACGAGAGTCTGAATTCAGATTCCCAGAGCCTGTGCAGAAACAGCCAGATGTGGGGCTGACAAGGTGGCCCAGTGGTTAAAGGTGCTTACTGCCAAGCCTGACGACCTGAGTTTAATCCCCAGGACCCACAAGGTAGCAGAAGAAAACAGATTTCCTAAATTGTTTTCTGGCCTCCACACACTCCACACACTCTGGCCCATGCACTCCACAAAGTCAATAAACAATAATAAAATAATGAAAATGAAAATCAGAGAGGGCGTTCAGCGGTGTGGCACCCGCCTGGCTTGCAGGATGCCCACGGCCCATCCCAGCACTGGCGGGGAAAAAAGTTAAAGTGGAAAAAACAAGAAACAGAGAGAGGATCTTGTTTTTCTGAAACACAAGACCATTTAAGGAAATCAGACAGGCACAGGGCATGTTTTTCAAGGACATGAAATAGCTAAATAAGTGGCTGAGGTGGGGTGCAGCAATGATATTAAAAGGGATAGGAAGGCCCAGGGTGGTGGTGGTGCATGCCTGAGGGCCCCGGGAATGGCCAGGGTGAGGCAGGAGGACTGCTTGGTAGCCAGCCAGGGCAGCACAGAGAAACTTCTTCAAAAAGCAAACTCCTGGGCTGCTGAGATGCCTCAGTGGATAGGAACTTGCTGCTGGGCCTGATGCCTTGAGTTTCATTGCTGGGACCCACACAGTAGGAGAGAGACCACTCTCAAAAATTGTACTTGAGCACATACACACACACACACACACACACACACAGAGAGAGAGAGAGAGAGAGAGAGAGAGAGAGAGAGAGAGAGAGAGAGAGAATAAAAAAAGTTTGCAAGTAATTCAAAAGGAGACAAAATATGTTGGCCATGGTGGTATCAGAAACTAAAAAACAAGGCAGAATAAAGAAAAAAGAAAAAAATATATATATAACGAATGGGATGAAAGCTGTAATTGAAATATGGGTAAGACTTGCAGGGTGTGGGTGGTGGCGCACACCTTTAATCCCAGAACTCAGGAGGCAGAGGCAGGTGGATCTCTGTGAGTTCCAGACCAGCCAGGACTGCTACACAGAGAAACCCTGGAACTAGCTCCATAGACCAGGCTGGCCTTGAACTCACAGAGATCCGCCTGCTTCTGCCTCCTGAGTGCTGGGATTAAAGGCGTGCGCCACCACCGCTGCCACCACCTGGTTGAGAAAGACTGGCTTGAAGAGCAAAAAACCAGAAAGAACAACTCTGTGAGATTACATAAATAGTATAGTCAAACAACTATGTTTATATGTTCTCTCTCTCTCTCTTTTTTTTTTTTGGTTTTTTGAGACAGGGTTTCTCTGTAGCTTTGGAGCCTGTCCTGGAACTAGCTCTTGTAGACCAGGCTGGTCTCAAACTCACAGAGATCTGTCTGCCTCTGCCTCCTGAGTGCTGGGATTAAAGGCTTGCGCCACCACCCAGCATGTTTTCTAAGATTTATTTTTAATCAAGTCTGTGAGCCTGTGTGTGTGTCCATGTGCACAGGTGCACATACAGATGTCTGGGGCAGCTCCAATGGAACGGGAGAATACAGGTGGTTGTGAGCTGCCTGACATGGGTGCTGAGAACCAAACAGATCCTCTGGAAGACCCAGAGCAAAAAAAAAAAAAAAAAAAAAAAGCCTCCTCCACCTCCCAGCACTGAGATGGGAGGCGCCTGACACTGTACCGGTTTATGGGGTATGTGACGTCGGGGATGGA
The DNA here is from genome assembly GCA_004026605.1 of Ondatra zibethicus. Taxonomy (NCBI): domain Eukaryota; kingdom Metazoa; phylum Chordata; class Mammalia; order Rodentia; family Cricetidae; genus Ondatra; species Ondatra zibethicus. The sequence continues at coordinate 2,029 of PVIU01016614.1, read as the reverse complement.
ACGCAGGGCTTCATGCATCTTTGGCAAGCACTCTTCCAGTCGGGATGTCCCCAACCCTGTTTTTACTTAAAATTTTTTCTTTCCTTTCCCTCCCCTCCTTCTTTCCCTTTCCTTTTTTCTTTATCAAGATGGCACCTTGCAGCTGGGCAGTGGTAATGGTGGCACACGCCTTTAATCCCAGCACTCAGGAGGCAGAAGCAGGCGGATCTCTGTGAGTTAGAGGCCAGCCTGTTCTGCAGAGTGAGTTAGGGACAGCCAAGGCTGAAAAACCCTGTCTCGAAAATAAAAACAAACAAACAAAAAAGATGGCATCTTGCTATGTAGCCCAAGATAGTCTAGAACTCACAGCAATCCTCCTGCCTCAGTCTCGCAAGTGTTGGAATTATAGATATGTGCTACCATGCTCAGTAGCCTCACGTTTTTATGTGACTGGGGAAAATCGAAAGGAAAATATGGTTTAGGATGTATGAAAAGCACAGGAGTTAGGGCTTGGTCCAGCAGCAGATTGCTTACCCAGGATATCTGAGGCCCTGGGTTCCATCCCTAGCAGCTGAAAAAATAAACGAAGTCAAGCAAAACAATAACAAGCTCTGTGGTGCCAGATATCAAAAACATACTTTCTCTTATGCCCTTGAAAACTTCACGCTGGCTGCAGTGGCTCACACCCGAAACCCCAGCTCTGGCAAGTCAGACGGAGGCAAGAGAAGAGAAGCCTGGGCTACAAAACGGCACTGTCTCAAATACGTGCACTCTTACGAAGTAAATGGATCGAGGATGGAGCTGAGTGGTAGAGCGTTGCCAAGCATGCTCCAGCCCTGGGTACCATCCCAGGGCTCCAATCTGTAACCCCAGCACTCAAGAGGTAGAGGCAGCAGTGGAGGGGGGGTCAGGAATTCAAGGTCATCCTGGGTTACATTGAGTTCAAGACTAACCTGGGCTACCTGAGACCCTGTCTCCAAATAAATAAACAAATATATTAATGAAATGAAAAAATAAAAATTCAGAAGCGGGTCTGGAGTGTGACCCAAGGTAGAGCATTTGGCATAGCATGTGTGAGGCCTGGGGCCTGGGTTCATTCCTAGTACTGCATAATAAAACCAAAGCATGGTAGGCAGGCAATGGTGGCGCACGCCTTTAGTTCCAGCACTCGGGAGGCAGAAGCAGGCGGATCTCTGTGAGTTCGAGGCCAGCCTGGTCTACAAAGCACGTGCCAGGATAGACAGAGCTATACAGAGAAACCCTGTCTCCAAAAACCAAAACCAACAAACAACAAAACTACCAAAACAAAAAGCCCAAACGCACAGAAGCCAAAGAACAGAAATGCTCACAGGAGCTATGCCTGTTACAGAGAAGCTGAGGCTGGAGCATGGCCATGAGTCCTAGGCCAGTTCCTGGCCTACAGAATAGGACCCCATCTCAACGAAACAGAATGGACAAAAATCTAGAGAGCAGCCACACCTGGGTGGGGGAGGCGAAGTCTGGCAGTCTAAATTTCTCTGCACTTTCCAATGTTTCTATAAGCATTAGAAATCACTTTTCTGTTGCTTGAGTCAGGGTCTCACTCTATAGCCCTGGCTGACCTGGAGCTCACCATGCAGGCCAGGCCGACCTCAAACTCACAGAGACCTATCTGCCTCTGCCTTCGAAGTGCTGGAATTAAAGGCACACACCATCACACTTAGCTATAAGATTTGTTTTATCTTTCATATGTGTGTATATGTACTTGTGTGTGAGTGAGTGTGTGTGTGAGTGAGTGTGAGAACTGTGAAGGCCATAAAAGGGCGTCAGATCCTTGGAGCTGGGATTTCAGGTGGTTGGGTGCTGAGAACCAAACTTAGTTTCTCTGCAAGAGTGGCAAGTGCTTTTTACCACTGAGCACGCAGGCTTTGTTGCTTTGTGGAGTCTGTTGTTTGGGACAGGGTCTCTCTGTCCTGGGGTTTGTAGAATAGGCTAGGCTGGCAGGCAAGCCCCAAGGATCCACCCATCTTGGCCTCTCCAGCATTAAGATTGTGTGTCCCATCACATAGTG
>PVIU01016613.1:0-44465 GCA_004026605.1 Ondatra zibethicus | reverse complement strand
ATAGCCAGAACCTGGAAACAACCTAGGTGCCCCTCAATGGAAGAATGGATCAAGAAAGTGTGGATTATATACTCATTAGAATACTACTCAGCGGTAAAAAACAAGGACATCTTGAATTTTGCATGCAAATGGATGGAAATAGAAAACGCTATCCTGAGTGAGGTAACCCAAACCCAGAAAGATGATTATGGTATGTACTTACTCATTAGTGGACCCTAGCCATAAAACAAAGGACACTAAGCTTATAGCTCACAAGCCCAGAGAAGCCGAATAACAAGGTGAACCCAAAGAAAGCTTACACAGAACCTCCTGGAAGTTGGAAGCAAACAAGATCATCAAGCAACAGTTGGAAGCCAGGGGGCAGGGATAGAGAAATTTCATCCGATGGATGGAGATAGAAACAGAGACCCACATTCACATCAGAGCAATGGATTGAGTCCCCAAGGTGCAGTTGAAGAGCAGAAGGTGGGAGAAGATGAGTTAGGAAGTTAGGACCGTGAGGGGCTGGTCCACCTACTGAGACAGTGTGCCTGAACTAATGGGAGTGCCCCAATCCAGCTGGACTGGGACTGAATGAGCATATGATCAAACCAGACTCTCTGAATGTGGCGGCGAAAGTTGGCAGAAGGAGAACCCATCAACAATGACACCAGGACCTATCTCTTCTGCATGTATTATCTTTTTGAGAACCGAGTCTTTTTGAATGCACTCCTTCCTAGGCCGGGAGGGATGGGGGTGGGCCTTGGACTTACAATAGGGCAGGGCACCATGCCCTCTTTCTAGGAAGAAGGGGGAGGGAGGAGGGGTGGGGAGGTAGTGGGAAGGGACCAGGAGAAGGGGAAGAAAGGTAAAAATTTTATTTCTTTAATTATGTTTTTGAATGGAAAAAATAAAACAAAACAATGTAAAAAAAAAAAAAGAAAAGAAAAAAAGAGCTGTAGTTTAGTATTCTGAAGAAAGGGATGATATTTCCTGCTCACCTTTCACACAGACCGAAAAAAAAATGTAAATGCTATCTATGTCTTTCTTTGGAATTGTAATGTGGTGTCAATATCTTAATGGCTGTGATATCAGTACTGTCTGTTAAAGGAGGGTGAAAATGAACCCTTGTTAGTTTACTGTGCTCAGCTTTATCAATTCAAAACAGAAAGGGAACTTCAAGAAAAGAATACTTGTTTTCTACTCTCAGTCCAACCAATTTTTGCTCATATGACAGTGGGTTTAACTTTCTGGATCTTGGTATTTCTCAGGTGAGCATTGTGAATAAAACAGTTAATACTTCTAAATATAATCTATTCACTCTGATAATTTATATGTCTTGCCTATATATTTTCAGGGCTGTCAGTTTATATTGGATAACCAATGGGTGTGCTATTCCCAGAGAAGACTACATCTCCTACTTTCAGCATTCCTAGGCTGTCTGTAGTTCTTTTGTGTAGTTTCTATTTAGGAATATCTATCTATCCATCTAACTATCTGCAGGCAATAAAAATTAATAAATGGGAGATATGAATTTGAAATAGAGCAAAGAGGGATATATGGGAGGGTTAGGAAGGAGAAGAGGAAAAGGAGAAAAAAACAGTTAACATGCATTTAATTTTCTATTTATTTTGTGGTTTTTATATAGAGTAGTTCATTAAATTTTTAAACATTAAGCCATTGTATAGTGATAATAAATGAGAACTAAGTCTCAAAACCTGCATGGTTTGCTTTAACCATTGTCTTGGTCATATTTGTTTGTTTACCCTGTGCTTTCTTCAACGACACTGTTTCCTTCTGCATTTCCAGTTGTATTATGTTTCTGACAATGTTAATGATAGGCACTAACAAAGCAATATATTCAGATTAGGCTTAAAGTGCTATGCACATATAATGTGCTATTGCTCTTATAATTTTTTCAAAAAATTCTGGTGTCATTCATGTAATAGATATTGCTTGAATTCATGTATATCTCTGTCTTCTTAATATCCATTTTAAATTTTATGTCATAATGCCCAAATTAAGAAGTAAACATTGTCCTTTGAAAAAAAAAAGAAAGAAAGAACAAAACAGAACTGACTCTCCCAAGATCCTCCAGAGGGAGTATTACTTCTAGGGTATGATAGCACACCTTCAGCCTCCAGAAGAAAGAGTGATAAAGAATGAAAAAAGGACTTTTCACTCAAATCTCCTAGTTTAAAGCTGTCATAACAGCTGTAAGGCACATATATATTATATGAATTGTGAACCAGATGGTGCCTAACCACAATATAATACAAAGTTTTTGATAAATTGATGTTTCTGTTTGGTCATATCCCGATCATTAGTTTTATTGTCCACTCTTACTTACAGCTGTATTTCATGCAAACTAAGTTCTATCAACACTATCTTAAATTCTTTTTATTGTTATAAAAATTTGAGTACTTGATTCTTAAACTATATTTGAAAAATACACAAATAATGCCCTTAATTCTGAGCCCTTGTGTCCCAGGCAAAAGCACATTCAGTATTTAGGGCATATAATTCTTTATTTTCATGGTGATCATTTTATATTGGTTAGTTTTTACAGTTGCAGACTTAATTAAATGCATAATTATGTGTTGTATGTGAATAACCAATTGAGTATTCATCTTTGTTTATCCTGAACAATGTAAGTTTAAATTGCAATGCTGTACATACCTCCTCAGAACATCATGATCCTTTTTCTCATTATTTTGATCATAACAAACACACTTATAAAAGAAGGAACAAACTGGATAGAATTATAATGTCAAAGTTTTTGCGTCTTATCTTCTATGGTTTCTTTATGCATTTTCAAATCCTCAAATAGGAGGGATTACACATAATTAGGTGGATAGGTATATAGATAGATAATTGATAAATAAATGGATTAATAGATTAATGATTTATAGGTGGATGATTGCTAGGAAGATGATAAATAAATATAAATGAGAGGTGGGTAACAGATATAGACAGAGAGAAATGATTGACAGATAGGTGATTGAAAGATAAATGGGCTTCTAGGTAAATGATTGATAGACGATAGATAACTTCACAGACAGACAGGTAGACAGGACTGAGTAAATAAGCACAGATGTTTATCACATTCTACTCTGTGACTTGCAAGTTTTCCAGAAGTATGTAATGTATATTCCATTTCATTAAATAGAACTGAATTCACTTTATTCATTGACTGTGATATTTCTTTCTGTCTGAGTCATAATTATTTGAATGAAAACGTAGGTTTTTCTCCTGTGTTATAGCAGCCCACAGTTGAGATGAACGTCTTCTCAGTGGTAGGAATACTTCTGTGTAAGATCAACTTAAACATAGGATTCTCTGGTCAGCAGTTTTATATATTTTGTACTTGATTGAGAATGACAACTTGCTATCTAAAAATGTAGTACCAATTTCAGTTCAATCTATGGAAGAACTACATTCACTATAGACTTAATAATACTGGCTTGTGTGGTAGACTTGGTCTTAGAAAATATGATAGATTAAAATAGTATTTCTTATTTTTATTTTATTTTACTGATAAATGCATAGTTTGAACACATTTACATATATATTATTCATTTTCACAAATTGGTATTCAAACTAAACATTTTTATTTTTTAAATCATAGTATAACTTTAGAAGCAATAGCTAAATTACCCAATGCTATCACTTTTCAATATTGAAAATTTATTACATAAACATCTCTATATAGAAAGTTTTATATTATTCAAGTATAAAATTGAGATTAAAATATTTGGAAAAAATGTGTTTTAAAGCAATAGGCAATTTTATAGTGGTTGCAATTCCAAAAATTCTATCAACAAAATGACAATGCACAATTTATAGAAGCCCAGAAAAGAATGGCTGTAAATGTTTTCTTATTTTGAAAAGAAGGAAATACATCGCATTTTCAGATAACATATAAACATAACTAATTAGAGTGTCAGTCAATATTTTCTGAGTTGACTGTCTACCTCTCTTTTTCTTTTCTTTTTAAACTACAGGTGGGATCCCTTCTTACTCTTTGTATTGAACTCTATTACTATCACAAGGTTCTCACTTGGTTTGTTATCATTTGTTTATTCTTTGTTGTTTTCTATTATAGTTCTTGAAAAAATTTGAGATTATAATTATATAATGTTTCCCCTTTCCTTTCCTCTGATTCCTCCCAATATCCCCCTTTCTCTATTTCAATTTAACCACCTCTTTTTAATTTATGTTATTTGTATATATATTTCACCTAAATACATAAATATAATCTGTACAATTTAACATAATGTACATGTGTTCAGGACTGAACATTTACTATGGGATAACAAGTTGTTGGTCACTCACTGGGAAAGAATCTTCCTACCACTTTCAGCATTCTATAGTTGCCTAATTTCTTGTCTCATTTCTCTCTTCCATGTTAGCATGTCTACTGGTCCCATTTTGTTTGTTGCTACTGCTGTTGCTTTTTTTCTTTCTTTTATTCAGTCTTCATGACCCCTGAGATAGACATTAAGCATATTATAAGAAAACAATATGTAGCTTCATCTCATTCAAGAATATTCATGTGATCTTTTAAAAAAGAATATTCATGAATTTTTTAACGTAATCAAATCAAATGAAATTTCAAGTAGAAAATATTAGCAAAGCATATCCAAGTTAAATTTGTTGAAGGTATGAAAGCATTGTTTAATGTTTTAAAATACACATATATACTATACATATGCAGGGGGAGAGAGAGAGAGAGGGAGCATTCAAGGTTAAACTACCTTTGACCCTTTGACCATCCATGGACCTGATTCTCTAGACAATAATACAGTTAAAGTCTTGCAGTCAGACCGTCTCATGTGATCCTCAATCTTGCACTGGGACTAAATATTCTGAGAGATAAATCCTGTCTGACCCATACCTTGAGAAGAAACAAGCTTCACCATGGAGCAAGTAAGAATCACTTCTATAGAGACCTCACAGACCCAGAAATGAAATAGTCATAGGACAGACCACAGTTTGACCAAGAGAGTTTGCTCATATATACCTTCACACACTGCCCAATTCTCCCTCTATTTAAACCTAAAGCCTGTGTCAGTACCCCTGAAGATAAGGCCGGAATTTGATCCCTCTCATCTTTCCAATAGAGTTATACCGATGAAGCTCTTTTAATGTTTTTTTTTTCCCATTGCTATGTTGATTTGTTTAGGGGGTGTCAGGTTACTGGAAGCCCAGAGCTGAGCATCTATACTTTGCTAGTAGCCCTGCATCTCCAGGTAGGTGATGTGGGATTCCCCTCTGTACGCTGTGAATACCATTGGTTAATAAAGAATCTGTTTTGGCCAGTGGCTTAGCAGAGTAGAGCTAGGTGGGAAAAATAAACTGAATGCTGGGAGAAAGAAGGTGGAGTCAGGAGAAGCAATGTAGACCCACTGGAGACAGAAGTTGGAATTTTACCTGGTAAGCCAAAGCCTTGTAGCAATACACAGATTAATGGAGATGGGTTAATTTAGGATATGAGGTAGCCAGAAATATGCTTCAGCTATTGGCCAAACAGTACTGCAAATAATATGGTTTCTGTGTGATTATTTGAGAGCTGAGCAACTGGGAACAAACAACAGGTAGGAGTCCTCAAAAGAGAAGAGCTGCTTCACAATGAATTTGAGTGTGTTCCATACAAAGATTCATCGAAAGTGTCCTCTGTGTTTTCCCGTGTAGCAGCATTCACAGGTAAACTCCATTTGACGGTTTGCAGAACAGATTTTCTGAAGACAGATCTTGTAAATAGCTAGCAAATTGTTCAAAGCTGGTGAGAAATCATGCAGGAGGGCACCACAGTCAGCTTGTCCAGTCTCTCAGGATTACCCTACCTGAATAAGCCATTAGATAGCCAGATAACAGGGTCCTCACTGTCTTCTACTCTGTGTCCCTGTTTGTGACATTGGTTTCCTAAGAGTAAACTGATCCTGTGTTTGATACACCCTTGTGCACACATATTTATTATCCATAGCTTTAATTATGTTAGCTCTTTAGCTGGAAAAATCTCTCAGTAGAAGAACACATGTCTAGAAAGTACAAAAGCACTTGGCTCAGTATCATAGATAACAATTAATAAGTAGATTTTGCCAATTGGCTGAGAACATTTAGCCTAGTTTGTAAACATTTTTTAAATTAACCATAGTCTTTAATAGCCACTGACAAATGCTCATCTATTATTTCTATTTCATTTAATTAAACTAACTTATACACAAAAGAGGACCCCAACATATAAACTCCTATGTCCCTGCCAGATATATATATATTGCATAGTTTGTGTTCTTTATTGCTTGATTTCTTTTTTACCAAAACATAAAGGTTTACTCATTTAACATATAGAGACTTGTTTTGAAATATATCACTACATAATATAAATATATTTAATTTCCCAAAGACTAATCACATTAGTAGAGCTTATATTAATTGAATATTTTTATTTATGGAGTAATTGATCAAATTTATTTACATTAAACAGTGTTGTTAAAACTGCAATCTGTTTTAATGTTAGTCATGCCCCGGGTTCCATTGATTTTTCTTTTTTTAATATCAGGTCCCACTTTAACATTATTATAGCTATGTACTTCAGTATTTCTTAGAATATCAGGGCCCAGTTTAACATTATTATAGCTATGTACTTCTGTATTCCTTAGAATATCAGGGCCCACTTTAACATTATTATAGCTATGTACTGCAGTATTCCTTAGAATGGTGTCTTGGTCTCAGCTTCTTTTCCACAAGGCCACTGTCTGACTTTAATAAATCTGTGAACATGTCACGGGAGGATAAATAGAGCAGGTTGGTGCTGCAGATCAGTGGGTGAGCCAGCACATTTAGTGGTTCCTCTAATGGAAGAGAAAGTCAGGTTACAATGAAGCCAGAAGACAGCAGTGTAACAGCAATAGAGCATGCATGGAAATCAATTTTAACTTACCACCTTATATAGGAAGCCTAAAATGTACATAGACAATTAAAATGACAGAAATAAATTTATACCTCAGATTTAATATGAACTATTATATAATTACAGAGTGACAAACCCCTTCACAAGGGCCAGCTTGATTTATTATATCAAACAATTAGAGTGACCATTTGGACTTTGTTAATAAGAATCTGCTGACGTTATGAAACTGTCAAGTGAAAGTGAAAAATAAACAAATTTAAGCTCCTAGCAACTGTTTCATATACCCCTTAAAAAGCTAGAATAAAAATCTTCACAGATTCAACTGCAGGGTGACTATTTCTGAATCCATCTTTAATTATTGGGCATGTGGAGTTAATATAATCCTTGTGTGCTTAATTTGCAGAGCATAAACAGGATTGCCTTATTTAATTTGAGCTTATGTTTATTCAAATGCCTAAATACTCAACTATCACAATCTGCAACAATTTAGACATTTAAATTAATCATTATTATATAAAAATAAGGGCAATTCAACACACAAGATTTAAGCCAGCATAAAATATAGACTTATGTACTCATAAAAATTATACATATTCATAAACTAGTATGTTATGTCCTGATATTTGTATATAACATTTAATTATTTAGATATCCGGAAACATTATCATTTCTCTGTAATAATAACATTCAAAATCATTTTATAACGTTTAAAAATTTGTAGATTATTATTATTCTACTGTACAGTATAACACTGGAATTTATTTGCAGCATCTGACTATAACTTAATATCAATGCTCATATTTCCCAGTCCATCCACATACATCCCTGTCCATATATTCAGGACCTGGTAACCTCTTATTCTTTCAGGTCCTAAGAGACCAACTCTTTTGCATTTTACATGAGTGGCTTCATGCTGTTCCTCAGTAACTGACTTATTTGCCTTCCTGTGATAATCTCCAATCTTGTCCATATTTATAGTAGGTGATGAGACTTCATTTTATTCATAGCTGGATATTGTTGCATTATGTATAGATACTAAATTTTCTCTGTCCATTCATCCATTGATGGACAGCTCAGTTGATTGGGTAGCAAGGCAGTAACTGTGGGAATGAGATACCTGTCTCCTTAGCAAACTGACTTCATGTGGCTATGTAGCCAGTGTTGGAGCAGCTGGGTAAAATGGCAGTTCTATTTTTTAATCTTAAGGTATGAATATAGATGTTTGAAATTGGATATATAGAAACGTCTTTGATTTTGTGAATTTGTTGCACAAAGTAATGCACTACACAAAGGGGTTTCAAAATGATAAAACACTTAGTTATACAATCTTTCTTTGCAAAATGAATGTTGTCTATTCTAATACCCCTGTTTTCTCCAAGTATTTTTACAGTTTCAGGTGTTAGTTTTAAGGCTCTAATTTAATGGGAGAAGATTTTTTAAAGTGGTCTGGATATTCTTCCTTGCGGGGGTATTGTTTTTTAAGCATCATTTATTGAAAATTTTCAGTATATATATGTGTGTGTGTGTGTGTGGGTGTGGGTGTGTATAATTAACACATACACTATATAGTATATTACACACACACATATATAATTATGCCTTTGGATACCATTTTGTGATGATGTGGCAGTCTAATAAAAGTACCATCACAGTAATGAGAAGCACTGTTTCTCTCTCTCTCTCTCTCTCTCTCTCTCTCTCTCTCTGTGTGTGTGTGTGTGTGTGTGTGTGTGTGTGTGTGTGTGTGTGTGTGTGTGTGTGAAAGAGAGACAGAGACAGAAACAGAGAACTGGAACATTATACATTCCAGTTGTTCCATGTCTACATTAGAGCCAATGAGAAAATTTTCAAAATTATTTTATTTTTAGATAGCACACACAGAGATTCACATACGATGAATGCATTAAGTATGAGGAATTTAGTTACAGGTTTACATTTTCCTGAACTTCCATACTGTGAAATTTTGGAGAAGAAATTTAAACTTCATGATTCAACTATAAAAAGTATTTATATGTATATACATATATATTACATTATGTATACATCTATATCAACATGAATGCTGCCAAGGTTTTAAACACTCAATAATCTAAGGTGTCTGGTAAAGGATGTAGCTATATGAACAGTAAATTATCATAAGCAGGATTTATTTTCAAGTCTCCTAAATTTGAATCCATCTGTAAGGGGGATTTATTTTTTAATCTTATTTTCCTTTCTAATATTATATATCCCTCAACAGTTTTGAAGGACCTCAAAAGAACTCTGATGGGCCCTTTACAAATATTTGAACATTCCAAATTGCTCCCATTCTGTCCTGTCTCTTTCTATGCTTGTCCGTTTGTAATGATGTATGTAAAAGTTTGCGACTATGGACTGAACACCGCCCTCCACTGTGACACTAACTGAGGTTCCTAAAACCAAAGAAGCTGTCTTGGACAGTTGCCATTCTATACTCAAAAAACCCAACTGCTCATTGTCACAGCAACATCATTAGGAAATTAAACATTTTTAAAAAACATTTTACATAAACTACAAAATATTTTACCATTTTTTTATCATTTTACCTGAAATCTAACTAAGGATCACAGAAGTCTTTTATGGTTTAATTTTCCATGATTAAAACTATCTTTACTCATATCACATATTTGATATTTATTAAAACAACAGGTCACTTAGAGTGTGTTTTGCAATGCCGTGGCTCGAGTCCAGGAAATAGTCAGGTACAGACTCTACCACTGAGCTACAGGCCCACCCCATCCCACTGATATTTCATGTTGTCTATATATGAAATATTTCAGCAGCATGCTTTAAAAAGGTTTGTGCTTCTTAGTTTTTCTAAAGGAGAAACACAATGCAACTTCACCCACTGTGATCATCTAATTTTTTCTCAATATCAGTTAGTGTTACATCTCACCTTGATCAACTTTCTACTGTAATATTCCTTTCTCTTCATCATCAATAAGTTTCAGGGCTATTATTGATAATGTCTTAATATTTTCTCCCACTAGTATGAGTTTTCTGTCATGGTTTTGTATTACTTTGCTTGGTAATTTTTCATTATTTCACAAGTGGATATTGATATATGCATATAAATTTAGTGGACAATGATACAAGTATTAAATTTACTTGATTTCAATTTTGAGATGCTAAAATTATTTTGGTATCTTAAATTAATCCATAGAACTTTATTTAAAATAATGAAATTTTTTGTGAAAGGCTGAAATAGGTTGACAGTGCTTTGATATATTTTCTTTAACATGATTCTTTTAAGAAACATAGCTTAAAGACCTCTGTTATGAGCAAAAGGTAAAGAGAGACACAAAAATCGGGTATAAAATGAAGATACTATCATATATAGACAGAAAGAGGTAGAAAGACAAAGATATTTCTCCTTTCTTAACATGCTAGATTTTAGAGGCATGACTATTTTATGACTGACTATCTTCAGAAATATAAATAATTTTGATAATCTTGGGTAGACACGTCCAGTTATTTTAGATAATTCTAAATGGTCTGCCAAACAGGAAGTTCAAGAGAGTATGTGTGAGAATTTACATGCACCCTTAAGAGGCAGCAATTGCCTGCAAATATTTCAGAGAAACTCTCTTTGCTGAATATCTACAGACTTATTATGTTTTAAACCTTTGATCCTAAGCATTCATGAAGGCTGACTTTTCAATTCCAAGGGATTTCTGTAGAGTTCCCTGCAATTTATCATGTGAAAGGAATTAACAAGAAAGAAAATGGAAGCGCGTTCGCACTTGCCAAGACATCTCTCTTCAGATGGAGCAAAGCCCGCGGAATGAATAACAAGAAAGATGATTTGGGTGCTTCCAAAACAGAGAAATTACTTAAAGCCTAGGTGCCTGAAGCCAGCCTTCCTGCTCTGCAGAATATGAATGAGCGTCAGCTACAAAATAGACACCAACTGTAATTCTGTTCATTATCACCCAGGTTCAGATATGCTAAGGGTCCTGATCTATTCACAAAACAAGCTGATGAGTTAAGTATTTCCACATGTCCCTATATACATGGCAACTCCAAATAAAATGCATTCCCCATTCTTTCAGAAAAGAAAGAAAAAAAGTAAAAGAAAAAATCTTCCAAAATACAATTTTTGCTCAGTTCATTACACACATACTCAATATCTGTTGTTATTGCTTAGGATTCATTTCTGGTTTTCTTTTCTTTTTTTTTCTCCTTTTGAACTTATCACCTGGTCTCCTGCTTCAATCTAGCTTTTTTTTTTTTTTAATGGTTTCTCTATGTAGCTTTGGAACCTGTCCTGAAACTCTCTGTAGACCAGGCTGGCCTGGAACTCACAGTGATCCACCAGATTTTGCCTCCTGAGTGATGGGATTAAAGGCGTGTGCCACCACCATCTGGCTTTAACCTATATTTCAATGGCTCCTAATTAACCTGGAAGATTATCCACTCTCCATGTTTAGATGTATAACTTCCAGTTGACATGTCAATTGGATTATTCCACAGATAACTCAGACGTCCCTGAACTAACTTCTCTTTGTGCCTCTGCATACTCAACTGGCTGAATCCAGCCAGCAGGCCTTTTATCCCTCGTGCAACCTTACACAGCTCAAACAATAACAACCAGAGAAGAAAGGGTTTTCAAAATAGAGAGATAATGCAATACCAAAAATCATTCTCTCTTTTTTTTTTTAACATACATTACCATGAAACTACAACAAAGCCCCAAACACAAGAAAACTTTCTTCTGTCCATTGACTTCACCTGGAGAAGTTCATATCAAGCTTTATTCCCTAGGAATTCAGAGCTGAATCAGAGAGATTCAGAGTGATAGACAAGTATCAAGGGAAGAATGTCTCCATGTCAGGAAAATGATAGCAATTAACACCTAATATGGGCAGCGGTTCTCATCCACCATACGTTAGATCATGATGGGAGAATGGATAATGTGTGCAGCAATGAATCCTCTTCAGAACAATGGAGCAAAGGTACAACAAGCAGCAGCTGCTGTAGACAGAGGCGCTGTTTGCTACATGCACTGCTAATGACCCTAAAACAGAAAACTGTGAAGCCAGAAGCACATTTCCTTTTTTTAAATATTCTTTTATTTTTCACTAGAAAAATTTACACTTCCTCCCCTTCTCCCAATCCCCTCCCGCTTCCCCACTAACCCTCCTCCCTCTCCCTGCTTCCTTAAGAGGGGGCAGGGTACCCTGCCCTGTGGGAAGCCCAAGGCCCTCCCCCCTCCATCCTGGCCTAGGAAGGTGTGCATCCATATAGAGTAGATTCCCAAAAAGCTAATACACGCAGAAGAGATAGGTCCCAGTGCCATTATCATTGGCTTCTCAGTCAGCCCCCATTGAATGGGGGCCAGAAGCACATTTCTGTGACACTACCTTACTGTGAAGGTCTCTGCTAAAATTAGTCCTTTAAAACTTACTTGTAGTTTTATGTCCTGGTATTTAGCTCTTCTCGTGTAGTGTTTTTTCCACAGAACTGTTCCTTTTGACTGTTGTTTTGAAATAGTCTCCCTACATAGCCCAGGCTGGCCTTAGAATCTCCTTCCTCCTTTCCCATCCCCTAAACACGCCTGCCACTTAGTATTTCTCATAGGCAATATTTCTCTTTCTATAAGATTTCCTATCTATCTATAATCTATCTGTCTGCCCATCTATCTGTCTGTCTGTCTGTCTGTCTATCTATCTTTCAATCTTTCATCTATCCATGTGTGTAAAATAAAAGTTTCTCAGAATAAAATAAAAGATTTCCTTTAAGATATCCAAAATAACATCATGTGGGTTATCCCTATAAAATAATTACCACACCATTGGCAGATATTGTATACAAAAAGAAATACACAAAACAGAAACTACACCTTGATTATTTGTAGTTGTTCCTCAAATTTTCCAAGGAAAAGATTCCTTCCACCTAGTAATGTTATCTAGAGAGAATATCTAGGGCTGCTCCAACCCCACATATCAACAGTAGCCAAGCATCTGGATTAAACAGACCAAGGAAGACATGTCCAAGTGTGAACATAAACTTCCTACCCTTGTCAAAATGAAACATTGGACTTTAGAAGTTTAAATAATTCAGTCAAAAGTTTTCAGAATCACTGAGATTCAAAAGACAAAAAAGACTTGTGAAGAAGGAAAAGTATTAAAAACCACACAAGTCAACAACCCTTGGCTCAGTTTCTGTTTCCTAAATGTACACCCATAGCCCGAGATAGGAAAATATGTATTTTCATCATTAAAAGCATATCCACTATCAATTGGCCTGAAATAAGCCACTCTTCACAGGACAAGCTATATAAACATGGGTGCTTATTTAACAAAAAAACAGGAAAAAGAAAAAAGGTAGTTAGTTGTCTTATCTGATCAGCCATTTACTGGTGGTGAAATCCCCAGTAACATCCTTGAGCACGGCTCAAGGTCACCTTTTCAAATTATTTGAATAATAAAATAATAATATTTGGTATTCCAAGGAGCTCCCTCAAATAATCATGTGGTACCCAATTTGTGAGCAGCATTCAAATTTGTTGAGGAAGCCAAAGTACATTGAAAGTCCCCCTAAATCCTTTTCTTTCCACCTAACAATTTTTTGTTGGTTCCTGAAATAGATCCCCGGATAATGTAAACATTTTGACAGAAAATTGGTGGTGATGACTATGGCATAAAATGATCTGAAGACAAATGTACTGTGACTTGGAACATGAGATACAATTTTCTTTGCATAGAGGCAAAATGAAGAGATGATAGGGTCCACAAACCTATTCTCCTCCCGGAATTGCATTCCGACTTTGCCTTTCTTTGGGCATCCTTCAAACAGAAAAGCTTGACACTCTGAGCAACTCCAGTGACACTGCTGCTTTGCAAGTAATCACAATTCCAGAATTTGATTTTTCCCCCTTTGCAATACTCTTTCTACCTAAAGGAGTACTAAAAAGACATTTCTGCCTCTCCTGTGTTTTATTACAGAGTTGGTCTAGAGAAAAACCCTGAGGCAGCTCAAACTGTATATTTTGTCTGTCTCTCCCTAGTCTATGTGTTGTGCCTGTTCTCTTTTATTAAATGCATAAATAATGCAAACACAGTGAGAAAAGCTCAAGGATAAAATATGGAATTAGGATCCTTCCCTTCTAACCAGCTGATTACCTTTACTGTACCCACCCATAATTAAAGTCTCTCACAGAATTCCTCTATTCTCTGTGGTCTAATTAAATTATATAATATTTTCAAATAATACATAAGTCTTTCTTCTTAATCTATCTATTCCCTTTTAAATGTCCTTACTCTGATTTTGTCTAGGTCTAAACTCAGTAGGTTTTTTTTATGCTACAATCTATATATTCTTCTACATCCAAGGGTTTCCTTATTTCCCACTTACAAAGATTTATTTTCTGCTAAAAGACCGCAAGTATTCTAGAAATCTAACAAGTTATATGACACTTTTTCCTTGGCACTCAATTGATCTGTGTGTATCTATCTCTCCTATGCTAGACCTCAGCAAACTGGGCAGAAGATTAGGACTATCCTTTCTGAACACTTCGCTCCCTGTCCTCAGTGTCTCAATTTAAGAGAATTCTGTGTGTAGAAGATGGTATCAGTGATTCTTGGTTATGCAATTAGAATTTACATTCTTCACCAGATGCAATCAAAAGTACAGGAAGTCTATTGTTGATGAGAGCCAAATTCATATGAATAAAATATTAAAATGGCACTGAGAATTTTCATCAAAAGAAGGAAGCAAGACATTTAACTTAAGGAAGATAATTGACCTCTGGTTAATCTTCCAGTAAATTTTCTAAGAAAGTGTTAGTGCACGCATATACTAGAGAACAGTTGTTGGAAACAAAACAATACACACACAACTACCACAACATGTGAGAAGGGGACTTGTAAGTCAGCATACGGTTGAAATAGTAGTGGAGGAAAAGAGGGATCTAAAATAATCATAATGCACTGTATGCAAGCATGGCATTGTCAAAAACCAAAATTATTAAAAGTTTTTTTAAAAAATAATTAGGAGTTTGAGCTATTAATTAAACTTTCTTTCTGAAAAAAAATTCAGTCCCCTTGGGAGTTTAGTATTATTTCTTTGATATTAATTTCAAGATAACTACATCTTTGAAAGCAGGAAGTAAGAAAGAGCCACAAGTTCTCATTGATTCAATCTTTTGTTTCCTTTATTTCTTGATTTTAATACTTGGTGCTAAAATGTGTGGGATATGATGTTCAAAGCAAATGTATTCTTCCCCAGGTCTTTTGAAAACCTTTGCTTATAAAAACAATCAAAATAAATAAAGATGTCTCACTAAGCATGGATGTGAACTTCTTGTGCCCTTTGGTATCACCCCATGAAGTCAACAAGGCAGATCAAGAAGCAAAGAGTTTTTGCAGACTGACTTCACATTTTAGCAGATAAAGTTTATACAAAGTCATCTGAAACTGCATAGAATTTTTTTTGTAAGAATAGGCCAAAGTATGAATACTGTGAGACGAGATTCGGGAAAGGATAAGCACAGGGAGACTCATATTTGACACTCTAGTCCTTTGGGTGAAAATACTGTGTAATTTAGGAAGACATGAATATTTAACACAGTACTGAGAATAAGATTAATTATTCTCAAAACCTGCTCTGAAAGTCAAAACTAACAGGAAACTTAACAATCAAGCATTTCAGAATATGATACAATTATTAGTTCTTATAACTGTGTTAGAGTTTCTCTAGCCCAGGTCCTTCATTCTGTGAGGGTGGACGAATGAAAGGAACTGGTTTGTGATTAATACTTCAAGCGGTTTCTAATTCAAGTCTCATTTTGGAGTAAGGCAATTACATTCCAGATCAACCCACTAAACAGAGCTTTCATTAGCTCTTGGGCCAAAGGCACTTCTTTCTACGCTTACTAGGTGAGGCTAAGATAGATTCTTTTTGACTTCAGAACAGAATGTCTTCACTTAGCCTATGTGGAGTTACTGCATTACTATATGATAACCCACCTCTCTGTAACAATCATTTTAGAGAGAAGGGTTCATATAGAACGGAAGAGGCACTGAAGGAATTAATGGCTACTGTTCAAATTTGTATTTGTGCATGAGGCTACTGCAGGAAAGTAGTTGAAATTTATGATACTCTTTTTCTTCCCACCCCCAGGAACTCAAACTGCAAAACTCAAGTCCAAATGGATCAAGACCGCAACATAAAACCCACCACCTGAACTTCAGAAGAGAAAATGGGAAATATACTTAAACATATTGGTACAGGAGATCAGTTTCTAAATATAATCCCAGTTATGGTTAGATTATTGTTTATCATATACCTAAGAGGATATAGTCATAAATTTAAAAGTTCTTCTTTGTTAAATCAATGATTCTATAACCCAAGTAAGACTATTCCCTCTAATTTTAGATCATAAAGATATAGTTAGCAATGGTGTAAAAGAAGTATGTTAACACTGATAACCCATATAAAGCTTATGAGTCAGATGAGTTAATTCTTTGCTCCAATATTTCTTAGCTCTGTGATTTCTTTTATTGTATTCTTTAGTGTTTTTATTGAGCTATACACTTTTCTCCATTCCCATTCCTTCCTCCTCCCTCCCATTCTATCCTCTCCTGTGACCCCTATGCTCCCAGTTTACTCAGAAGATTTTGTCTTTTTCTACTTCCTATGTAGATCCATGTATGTCTCTCTTAGTGTCTTCTTTGTTGTCTAGGTTGTCTGGAGCTAGAACCTCAAGAACTATATTGAATAGATATGGAGAGAGAGGACAACCTTGTCTTGTTCCTGATTTCATTGGGATCACTTTGAGTTTCTTTCCATTTAGTTTGCTGTTGGCTCTTGGCTTGTTGTATATTGCCTTTATTATGTTTAGGTATGTTCCTTGTATCCCTGTTATCTCTAAGGCTTTTATCATAAAGGTGTGCTGAATTTTGTCAAAGGCTTTTTCAGCATCTAATGAGTTTTTTTTTTCTTTCAGTTTGTTTATATGGTGGATTTCATTAATAGATTTTTGTATGTTGGGCTATCCCTGAATTTCTGGGATGAAGCCTACTTAGTCATGGTGGATGATTTTTCTGATGTGTTCTAAGATTAGGTTTGCTAGTATTCTCTTGTGTATTTTTGCATCAATGTTCATGAGTGAGATTGATCTTTAATTCTCTTTCCTAGGTGTGTCTTTGTGTAGTTTGGATATCAGGGTAACTGTGGCCTCGTAAAAAGAGTTTGACAAAGTTCCTTCTGTTTCTAATGTGTGGGACAATTTGAGGAGTATTGGTTTTAGTTTTTCTTTGAAAATCTTATAGAATTCTGCACTGAAAACAATTTGTGGGATTTTTTTTGATTGGGAGACTTTTGATGACTGTTTCTATTTCCTTTGCAGTTATAGGTCTACTTAATTTGCTTATCTGGTCTTGATTTAACTTTGATAAGCAATATTTATCCAAAAAAGTCCATTTTCTTTAAGTTTTCCAATTTTATTAAGTACATGTTTTTGAAGTAATATCTGATGATTCTCTGTATTTCTTCCGTTGTTAACGTTCATAATCTGTTGCTATGTTCCCTTTTTCATTTTTGATTTTGTTGGTTTGGATATTCTCCCTCCTTCTTTTGTTTAGTTTGGAAAAAGGTTTGTTTATTTTGTTGATTTTCTCAAAGAACCAATTCTTTGTCTCACTGATTCTTTGTATTATTTTCTTGGTTTCTATTTTGTTGATTATGGCTCTCAGTTTGATTGTGGCATAATGCTATGCTTCTCTTGTCTCACTTTAAAACTGTCAGCAACAGAATTATAAAATTCATACTGTTGTTATGATTTTCATCAATTTCAGTTTCAAAGGATTTCTTGTGAGCAACTTTAAAATTCTATTAATTCAACTATTTATGACACAATCTAAACATTCACATGTACATAAATTTACCAATTAGTATAGCCTTGATTAAGGATATAGATTCCTAAAGCTGCAATGTATTTAGATTTATGCTAAATTACCATCTTCTATGATGAACTTTCACATAATTCTCACTCACGTTATGCCAGTGGAATTCGCCTACTGAATGTGCATTCTGACACAATGGCTGGCAAGGACATGGCATCCTTTCTATGTGATTTGTACCCGTATGAATTCCCTAAGCACAATAATAATGAGGAAACAATCAGGTTAATCAACTCCGAGGGACCCAGCACCAAACAACTGGGCAGTACTTTCAAAAAACTTACAAGTGCTGAAAATGCCAGAAATACGAAGGAACTCTTCCAGAATGAAGGAGACTAATGGGCCGTGAAAGGCGATGCAATGTGTGTGTTTCTCACTTGGGCTCTGCACTGGAACTAGGTCACCAGAAAATGTAAAGGAAAGAAAAGATTTTCTCATTACTGCTCTCTTTCCAGATGATAATTCTGTTCAGGGATAGGCAAATTATAGCAGTGCTATTTTCTTGATTGGGTTACCCCTTACTGGGTAGTTAAATATTTATTTTACATAGGTGATGCAAAGTGGGGATTTCTTCTACTTAGGTAGTTAGGATATGAAATGAAGTCATTATATATATGGTAGAGATGGAAGACTTGGGCTTAAGAGGAAAGTGGTCAGCACTTGATGAGAAAACATCAGTCACATAGTGTGCCCCAGAGTTCTCAGGCCAGTGTACTTTCTGGTACATCCAATTACGGAAAAAAATTCAGACTTTAAAATGATTGCATTCCTTTTCTACCTCTGTTTTAACAAATTCTTAAAAATTGGTTGGCTTCAGACCATATACATCATTCATTCTCAGTTCTGAAGGAATATGTCCCTGATCAGTTCATGTCAAAGTTGTCACATTATGGTCAACCCAAAGACCCCAGGGAATATCTTTTGCCTGTCTTTATACAGATTCCAAAGCCATGTTCCTTGCATGGCTTGGGCAAGGCAACCTCCTTCTCCATCTCCAGAGGTAGATGCTTCTTATCTTCACATTTCAGTGTTGAGGATCACTTCGCCTTCCTGTCACCTGTCACCATATAGCTTTCTCCCTCTCCCTCTTATAAAACTGTTTGTGTTTATGTTTAGGGCTGGTGTGAATTTGGGGACAATTACCTTATCTCACTATCATTAATTGAAAGAAAACATATTGCCACATAAATGTTTACAGGATCTATGGGCTGTAACACAGGGAGAGATGAGTGTGTGTGTGGAGTGTGTGTGTATGTGTGTGTGTGTGTGTGTGTGTGTGTGTGTGGTGGGTAATCATTGTCCAGACTACCACAGACTACCACAGACATAGAAAGACACCTATACTTTTACTGGATTGAAAAATGCTATCAAATATTCAAGTAAACATTGATTATTTACTCCATGACATTGAAAAAGTTGGAAGCAAGTAGCTCTAAATCATTGCCCAGGAGAAAAATACTGAGTGTGTGTCTAACATATGTTATGAGATTCTCCTAATTTTATATGGTTCCAGGGAGAGCATTTTTGAGAACACAAGTGTGTTGAATATCCACTGAGGCAGGCTGAATACATATCTACTCATATAACTGGTTCCTAATTCCCGAAGCCCAAGAATGTTACCTTCTATGACAAAAGCTACTCAATGTATATTATTAAGAAACTTATAGTGGGAAAATGATCCTGGAGCTATCTGAATGTGTAGGGGGTGAGGTCTGCTTTTCATGCATGGCACAAGAAAAAGAAAGCAGACGGAAAACTAACACAGAAGGAGAAGAGCAATAAGGCAGGAACAACTCGTGGATAAGACCACAGTCAAGGAAACATGACAGACACCAAAAGCTAGAACTGGAAACAGGAGAAGGACTGCCCCTAGGAAAGTCTCAGAAGAGTACAGCCCTATTGATACCTTGTTTGACTGTACAAGTTTGGATTTTTGATATCTACATACCAAAGATAATAAATATCTGGGGGTTTTTAACAAAAAAGCCAAAAAAAACCCCAAACAATTTTAACATACCAATCCCATTTCCCACTCCTTCCTGTCCTCCCATTCCCCTCACCTTCTCCCCACCCCCATCCACTCCTCAGAGAGGGTGAGGCCTTCTATGGAGAGTCAACAAAGTTTCTCAGACCACTTGAGGCATTGTTATTATTTTAGCTGTTAATCCTTTTCCAAGTCTTTGGTGCCATGTCTTTAAGTCCACATCTGGGCTTGATGGAGGACATGATGCCTCTCACCTTGACAATACATTAGCACTGGAGTTACAAGTAATTACAATAGGAGGCTCTGGTAACAGGTGGGTGGGCTCTTTCCAGAGGTGATGCTTGCAGGCCTGCTTCAGCAAAGGAGAGGGGAAGGGAGCTTCCAAGGGGAAGTTGTCTCCCTTTGCCACCACCTTAAAAGGCCCACTCATTTTTGTCTGAAAGTTTAGCCGAGAGACCCATCACCACAGAAAATGTTATTTTTTTAGAACATTTTAAATCATTATTTTTATTATGTATAAACTGGCCCCACTTGACTGGTTCTCTCTGCTCCACCAGATCCCCAGAGCCACTTATGAAAAAACCACTCTGAGTTCTGCTATCAGTTGCAATTATTTGGCCAATGGCTTAGGCTTCTTATTTGCTAGCCCTCTCTTATAAATTAACCCATTTCTACTGATCTATGTATGGCCATATGGCCATAGCATTACCTCTGTTCTGACATCTTTCTCCTTAGGCTGCTGCTGGCATCTCTCTTCTTTGGCAGCTACATGGCTTCTCCTCTGACTCCACCTTCTCTCTCCCTGTATCTTTGTTTGGACCTCCCACCTAGCTATATTTTTTCTATCCATTGACCAAAACAGCTTTATTTATTCATCAACCAAGAAAAGTGACACATACACAGAAGGACATTTCACATCAATTGTCATGTGAGTATGTGTGTACGTGGGTGTGGTTGTCTGAAGAGGCCAGAGAGTGCTTTGAAGCTGGAGTCATAAGGCTCATGAGCCACTCAATGTGAATGCTGGGAAACTGACTCAGGTTCTCTGCAAGAGTAACAAGCACTCTTAACTACTGAGGTTATTTCTCTTGCTCCAGCAATATAACATTTAACATGTTCTCATATCTGTTAGTTTCAAGAACACAATTATTATTTGGTACATTTGGTGATAAATGAATTAGCAGAACCCACATATGAGGAATCAGACATATCTACTGGCATACCTTCAGATATATCTACTGATATGTATTAAAGTCCTTTGTGGTCTTTAGAGGGAAACCTGTACATGACCCAGAAAGAGTTAGACAATGTCCCAAGTGGTATGTTTTCCTCTACTGTGGAGCTCACTCAAGTGTCAAATTAAATTATAGTGAAGATAGAAAGATTGAAGCAATTAAGCTCTTATACCATAGACTTTTTTTTCTTTAGGTCTTCTGCTGGGATTCAATTAAAACAAAGAATCATTTTCCCTTGCATGCAATTTCCATTTACTTATTGAGTTTGACAATACTCAACAATGCTTTGATGTTGGTCCAAGTGAAAGAATTCACTGATTTATCATAGAGATAAACGAGGCAGATTCATAAAGGACCCAGCCCAGTAAGAATATTGATAGTGCTCTGCTTGAGCACATAAACCCTTCAGTGATGTGCGGCTTGCCAGATACCCAGTGTGAGATCTCATTATTGTTCATAAGAATAGAGCTGAGAGAGTACACCCAGAGTCCCCGTTCTGTGTATTTCTCAATTATTTTCCAGGTTGTGCTACATTTTTTCATTGTAAATTGTATTCAGCCACAGATGAAATGAGCAAGGGTTCAAACCAATAAGTACATATATTGTTGAGTTGAATCCAACTTTATTATTTGTACATTTTATCCAAATGTTAGGCATCAGTTTAAAATAAGTCAAGGACCCTAGGCATACATTTCTTCCTCAGACTCTAAAAAAATAATAGTGTGTGTGTGTGTGCGTGCACACACACACGTGCGCATGTTTGTGCATATACCCAATAAACGTGTTTCCTAGGAATGTTAGAATCTATACCTATGAAGACTCACTACCATGACTGCCTAACCATGACCTGAACAAGGACAACAATAGGCATGCTAAGTGGAACCCCAGGAGGCATCAACCTAACACAAAGAACTACAGGCTACTAAAGAAAGTTGAGAGTAAGAGAAATAGTCTTCTCCAGGATAGAGCACACCAATTACCAAATGATCAGTCATTAAAACATACATACAAATAACACTCTACAGATTGACCATGTTATATTTAGGCATATATATGTTTATACATATTTATGCATGTTTATACTTATACATGTGTGCATGTAAGAACACTTAAAGGGAAATGAGACTGAGTTAGAAAGAGTAAGAAGGGGACATATGAGATAGTTTATAGTGAGAAAATAAAAGGGGAAAGTGAGGCAATTACAATTTTATCTCAAAAATCAAGAAAATAATCTAAAGAACCCATATACTATTTCTCAGTTTATGTTTACATTTAGTTTACTCTGTTGGCATCCTGCCTCCCCTGCCATATGTATTTTACCACTGTTTTAAGTAAAGCAAACCAACATCTTCCTTACCTCAATTCATGTTTGATATATTGGCATATATCTTATAAATGGAAAGGAATGTTTGGATGGTGACACAAAAATTAAAATATCTATACAGATTTTATTTCTAAGCTGTTAACAATTCTTTGCAGTAAACAGGTAAAACCCTACTTTATTCTTTCTATTAGTTCTATCCCATAGTATTCATGTGATGTAAATTATATAACCAACTGTTCATTGAAAAAATATTTTCTACCTTTGTTCTTTATGAATAACATTGCAAGAAAGTCCTCTGCACACAGATCTCTAGTTTACATTTAACATACACATCTAGAAGCAGATATGATGCTGGAGAAGGAACTGAGAATTCTACATCTTGATCTGCAGGCAGCAGTAGGAGACTGTGCCACACTGGGCATAGCTTAAGTATATAAGAACTCAAAGTCGGCCCCCACTTGACACACTTCCCCCAGCAAAGCCATGCCTATTCCAATAAGGCCACACATCCGAATAGTACCACTCCCTACAGCCAAGCACTCAAACATGTGAGTCTATGGGAGCCATACCTATTCAAACCACCACAGATGGAATTCCAGGAAACTACATGTTTTACACTTTCATTATAGAGATAAGAGAGACATAGGGATGCAAAAGGAGACTGTAGGACATCAGTATAGTTAGGAGCAAAAAGGATCAGGAGTTTAGATTGCATTCTTATTCCAAAGCTATTCTTCCTGTGCATCATTAAACAACTGCAACAACTCCTCTTTACTTGTGTGCATGTTTAGAGTAAAGAAAACTTGGTTAAGTACTACTTAGTCATGATTTCACTCTTAGCAACTCAATTTGCCAGAGTACCTTTGCTGTTTTTTTGTTTGTTTTTCTTTTACAATTGATTCTACCAGGATGAACAGCATCTTGATCAAAGCCCATCTAGCCCCAAAATCCTCAGTGCCCTTTCTTCCTAGAATACTTGAAGTTTTCACCTGTATATAAAAATTGACATGTGGCAGTCACTACATCGGGAATCTGATTCCTGGTACTTGTGGCTCAGCCTAAAATAGAATTAGCTATGAAAATACAGCATAACCAGAAGCTCTCCCATGCCTCTTCTATTTGATTTAATGGAGCCGAGAAACACAAGGTGGTCAGATTCTCAAGATGGCTCTCAGCGTGAATTCAGTTTATTTTAAATCACACCTTGATGAGCTCTGTGAAATTTCTCTGAAGACAGAGCTGAAACACCATCTCATCAATAAAATTCTATTTCTGAAAATCCATTTATTTTGAAACCCTGCCTTTATGCAAGAGATAAAATGAATATCTTGAAAATTGTCACAGGCTTCAACTTCAAACCACCATGCTGAATTTTCTCCCCATTCAATAAAGACTGCTGGCCAAGGGACGAAACATTTTCAGTCCTATCTAGTCATGTCATTTTCTTGGAACTTTTGTGGTCTCTGAAATTCACTTCCATTTCTTTTTGTCTCGTCTGTCAATTTCTAGGGAGAAGACTCTGGGTTATTCTCTAACCCTCCTCTCATCACTTCCTTTGAACTCTTACAGCCTCTGCTTCTTTAGATTCAATGCCATGGATTTCTAGAGTAGATTGGCAGCATCTCATTCTTAACAGTTTAGGGACCTTCGGAATCAGAATCAGACCTCAGGCTCACCTGGCTGCATTTCCAAGTGTACTGCCCTACCTATGGATCATGATTTCTAGACATGACCTCATGACTAATGAAAGCACAGAGCGTTCTCAAATTTCAAAGTGGCCTGGTGCCTCTGCATTGTCTTGGAGCAACCTTAGTTGAAACCACCACAGGAGGGGATCCAGGGGAAATGGACAACTGAAGACTATTCTCCTCATGAAGACCTCTGCATAAGGAAGGTGAGCTGCTGCCTATGTAAGGGGTATAGAAGGAATAGTAAGGCACCTCCAGAAGGAAATCTACTTGGCAACTTTAAAAGGATCAGTACCTGTGATCTCCTGTCAGAGAGTGGGATAGGAACAGGTCTCAGAAGATCACCAGCCATGATTCTGTGTGAGAAAAAAATGTAATTAAACACCTGCCATGCTCTGGGACTAAAGCTGTCTCATAATGATGCTAATCAAACAGCAGCTTCCCAGTATCCCATTTGCTTCTTTTACCATCATTCCTCCATCAGGACCATCATCCCTCATCAGCCAAATTTAGGACAACGTTTAATGTGTTTGAATCATTATACCAGAGTGTATTGTCTCTATGACATGAAAGAGAGAGAGAAGCAATTCCACCCGCCATATGCTGCACTGGTGGAGATCCTGTGGGATGATAAATTCTGTTTCTTTTCTGCATTCACTCCCTGAATAAGTGAGTTATACATTCCTGATTTGTCTGTGTTTCAGTATGGACTCTATGTTTTAAAAGGGCAAAATAATATACTTAATGTCAAGTTAGGTGTTGTGATCAACAAAAATTCCTTTTGTGCATTTGTAACTTTTATATTAATTAACATCTAATTTGCAAAATAATCATAAAAGTACTTAATGAGTGTTTACCATATGCCATGTGCTACACTGGAGAAATTTTAATGGCATCGCAATCATTTCTAACAACAATCTCAACAAGCAATAAATGGTTAGCTTTTTTTTGTACTATTGCTTTACATGCCACTAACACACTTACTGCAATAATGAAGTAACTTTGAAAGTAGAATAGTACACAAGACATTAAATGTTAAAATAATAAGCATTTAATAAGTCCCAAAGCCTCCAGTTTCTAGGCTCTAAAACTTAAAAGGTGGAATTATGTAGTCCAGAGAGGAATATTGCTTATTTCACAACGTATTGTTACTATCGAATGATTTAGTTTAAGTAGGAATACGAGAAAATAGTTACAGGCTGAAAAGATGACAATGTAGGACACTTCCTTCTTTTCCAGGAGACCTCATTTTAGGTCCCAGAACCCACCTCTGGTGGTTCAGAACCACTCATAATTTCAGTTCTAAGAGACCTAATGCACTCTTCTGGACTCCATAAGCCCTGCATTCATGTGTACATACCCGCATACAAGCATGTGTATACACATAATTAACAATAAAATTAAAATATTTTTTTTAAAAAATTAAAAGACCAGAGTTAATAAATAATTCTACAAATTATGTTTAATAATTATGACATGATAATTAGAATTACTATAATTCTAATTAACATGACTAACTTAAAGTCGACATAGTTATTTGACTACATGGAACCAATACAAAAGATAAATAAGATAGCGAATGTCTGTACTCCCAGGCCTTAGAAAACTGAGACAGGGGCATCCGTGCTATTCAAGGTAAACCTGGGATACACAGTGAGTTCACTTTAATTCTAAGTTCTTATGTCGCAAAAAATCAATTGAATGGACACCAAAAGAACAAGGAATTCTTCCTTGTAACACAGCAGTGTTGCTCTATGTGGAGAAAGCAAGAGAATGGTTCATGCACAAGAGGGAGCTACATGTGTTTTCAAAGAAATGCTAATAATATTTAAAAACTCCATCCAGAAAGAAGATGCTAGATGATTTGCTAACATCGTATAAATCACCATCCTGGTGACTGACATAAAATAACATGCTAAAACAAAAGCATGAACATAATGAAACCATCTCAATGATGCTTCATACAGTAAAAAGGCAGAACCCAAAATTTTAGGCATTGAAGAATAGAACTAGCAGCATCAAATATTTAAAACACAAAAAGACCAATGAACCATCAATAACTGGTAAAAGAAGCATTGTGAAGACCATCAGAGAAAAGCACAGAGATACCAAAAGAGAGGGAGAGGACAGAAAGCTACTTAAAACAATAGTCAAAAACATCAATATTTGGTAAGAATTTTAAGTGTATATCCAAGAAACCCAATGAGCTGCACAAAAGAACCATACAGATGCTTACAAATCATAATTTGGTTACTGAAAACCATATATAAGAACAAAACTCTGAAAATTATTTCTGTACAGAGAAACAATGGGGATGATCAAAAACTGGAAAGCAATGGATGCTGATGGAAAGCTGTGTCCATTAAGGAAATATATGGCATTTCATGCCATGTAACATGCTTACTGCTGCTTCTAAGTTTCATCCTTTTATCAATAAACAACATATGTCATATAGTCCCATATTTTAATATTTATAGAGAATAGTATATATTTGTTTTCTTTTACGTTTGATGATCATTAACTACAGGCATTTCTAAGCTCTATGACAAGCACATTATACACCTGTAATTATCTGTCTTCCCAGTTTGTGTCTCCTTACCTTTGGGAAATGTCTATATTATGTCTCTGAATATTACTTTTTCCAATGTCTATTTTATTCTATAATTTCTAGCAGTTCAGCTATCTTAATTCTTAATACTGATTGACCCTTGACAGTGTTTACTTCTAGACCACACACAATGTGACTCTGCAATTGCCTTTCAGGTAGCCAGCCTGCTATGTTTTGCTTTTGTGTTCTGCTTGGCAGTATATAATCTATGGCAGACTACCTTTTAATTGCTATGTTTAGACTATCTCATGGCATTGGATATTATTTGATTTATATTGACACAATTTTCTCAGAGAAAACTAATGAAAGAATGAGAATCTATTTTGAGGCACTAATGAAATGATCCAAATTAATGGGACACTACTAACAGTGTATAAGTCAAGATGTTGCTCCAAAACGAAGGGGAACTAAGGAGATATTCTGAGAAAGATCTTATTCCCCAAGGCAAATTTTGCAATAAGTTAGCTCCAATCAATCACCAGACCAGGAGATCAGGAGACGCAATAAATGTGTGTTCACTGTGAGACATATTTCTCCTAAAAGAAGTAGCACTTGGGAGGCTAGGCAGGAGACTTGCCATAGTTGGGGGTAAGCCTGTACTGGATTTGTAAACCTGCTTCAAAACACAAATACATACCTCTAAGCTAAAATTTTCTGCAAGATTATTGACATTTAAAAGACATTAATAAGAACCCTCTGATGTACACATCACACCATAGGGGCCATCTGAAACCTCAAACAATAGCTCAAAAATAAGAGGCAGATTTTAAAGTTCATTAGCACAAAAAGTGCAAAATATCATTTAAAAGCAAAATACAAACTGAAGGGAAATTTACTTAAACTTACAGAAACCAGAAAAACGATATGAAATACTGCAACAAAAATTCAGCAATGAAGATTCAATATAATTTTTAAAATGACAAGTTATTTTATCAGGAAAAAGAAAAATGGAACAAACAGCAAGTAGAAAGCTTGATTGTCATTATAAATCAAATAATATCAATGCCATGAGATATTTTAAACACAGCAATTAAAAGATAGTCTGTCATAGAAGATGTACTGCCAAGCAGGACGTAAAAGCAAAACATAACAGGCTGGCTACATGAAAGGCAATTGCAGAGTAATATTATGGATAGTCTAAAAGTAAACACTATTAAGGGTAACCAGTACCAAAAAATTAGATAGTTGAAATCCTTAAAGTTGCAGAATAAAGTGGACTTTGGATAAAGTATATTAAGAGACTTTGTGTAGCAAATTTCCCAAAGGTAAGGGGACACAAAGTGGGAACACAGACAATTACAGGTGTATGATGTGCTTTTCACAGAGCTTGGAGATGCCTGTAGTTAATGATAGCCAAACTTCAAAGCAAAAAAAAAATGTATACTATTCTCTATAAATATTAAATAATGGAAATACATCAAATACGTTGTTTATTGATAAAAGGATGAAACTTAGAAGCAACATTAAGTAATATGTTTTTTTAAATGACACAACTTTCTATTAGACACCTCATGTTTCAAAGAAGACTAAGTAATGAGAATCTGTTTTGACTAATGAATTGTATTAAAATTAATGGGACACTACTAGCAGTGCATAGTCATTAATTATCATTTTGAATTTTTGTTTTAGAAAAGAAATGTTCTAATATACACAGCTTTCAATTTAATCTTCAGAAGTGAGAAACAGGAAATCTAGTCATAATTTGGAGAAAGTAAAAATTTCTTGGCACACAAGATATACAAACCATAGGAATAAATTAATTATTATAAAGAAAACTGTCTAAACTTGGGGTGAAATTGATAAACAATGATGAGAATGAAGGCGAAACCCAAGTGTAAGTTCAATTCCAGGCTAGGGTGCACACACACTGAGACATTGTCTCAACAAAGGAAGTGACAGAAGGGTGGAAGCAAGAAAGGTAGGGAGGTTGGGAGCAAAGGAGAGAAAGAAGAAAGGGACTGAGGAATGAAAATGCAAAATTTATGACAAATGTTTTACATATGTTGATATTTGAAACATTAGTGAATATGTGAACATAGAATAAATATTAGTATTTTTTAAATGTACAACTCAATGACAGGATACTCAATTTAAAAATTAAAATGAGTAAAATTATTCTTGATCAAAGTAGATGGATCCAAGAAACTTATTAAGAATCTCTCCACAGTTAATCATCAAACAAATGCAAGCAAAAGGACAAGGATAATTAACATATCTCCCCAAGAAAACTTAAATCATGTATTCAATCAAGAAATGATACATAAATGCACACACTATGGATGACAGACAAAAATTAGAGTAAAACTAAATTAATTTAATGGATGAATATATAATCTGTGCTACATACATTTAGGGGAGAATGACTCAGCATGAGAAAGCAATAAAAGACTGACTTTCAGCCACTGCAAGGACAAATCTCTAATCTCCTGTGTTGAGTAAAAGGATTAAGACACCAGAATTATTCTACATGTATGAAAGCTTGGGAAGCACAATAAATCAGATGTTATCTCTTGAGACTTTGGTAAAGACACAAAAGGAACAATTAAGGAGGCAGAAGCACCTTTAGTCTTGAATAGGTAATGGTTTCATGACTCTGTAAGTCACCCTGAAATGTTCTCTTAAATAGAGAATACTGTGTTTGTAATTTACGGTTCAATACAGTTGATTAAAAAGACATTTAATGACAAAACCCTCGTGCTCTGCCTATGCACAGAATCCAGGTCTTTTCTGCTTACATGGAACACAATGATTTTCAATTGTTCAGAGCAGGGAGAAAGAATCTTCTGACCTGGTAAATGTTTGCCCCTCAGTGTGATTGACACTGATTAGAAGCTGCTGCAAGTTTCTGTTTATCACACTCCCATGTGAGGATGTTTTTGCTTTCTTTTGAATGAAACACTTGTGTTATAACCTAGCATTTCAAAACTTTCCATTACTTTAAAAATTACAGAAAAATAGATATAAAAAGTCAAAATCTGGACCAAAATGTATGTTTAAAAACAGAGAAACATAAATACTTATTTTGCTTGCTTGCTTCTGTTTTTTTTTTTTAAAAAAAAAAAAAAACAAAAAAAACAGGGTCTCATGTCCCCCTACAGTATAGCAAGGCTTGAAATCCCTGTACGTGAACATGACCTCGAACCTATGATTGTCCTACTTATCTCTCAGAAGTGCTAGGATTACAGGCATGTAGTTCTACATTCAGCTTAGTATTCTTCATCTTTATGGATGCATGTGTCATGTATTTTCTAGAGAACAGAGGTCAGAGGTAGTTTTATCAATGTTTGCTTATTTTTCTTTTTTTATATATTTGTTGTTTCATGGTCTCTTTATTTCCAATCCACACACACTGATAGAAGAGTTGCATGAATGGCCAAAGAGTACACAGGGTAACATATTCCATGCCATTTGGCCCAACTACTCAAGGAATATTCTGTTTTCATCTGCTTATGATAAGTTACAAATTGGCAGTGAATGCCACTAGTCTGCAAGGCTCTTCACAGTGTTGCTGTGGGAGCTACTTCTGCTCCTTCAGCCAATAGCCTTTAAGATACCAGCCCACTGGGGCATGGTGTCTTTAGTTTTAAAAAGGCGGCAGCTGTGTGCTCGTTCTCTCTTGCTTCCGGTCTCCGGCTATTAGACTTCATTCCTGATTGCGCAGAGGGCTGTTGTCTGGGATGGTGATCAGTAAGTTTTTTTGCTTTTAATAAATAACCATTTTATTAATTACAATTTCATACTGGTGCGGAATTGTTTTATGACTTATGCCTTCATCTGGCGCCCAACATTTGGTTTTAAACCCCCCCTGTTTGGCTGCCTGCCACCAGCTTGGCTCGGCACGGGGCCTCCCTCAGCCGCCTCCCCATGTGGATTTAAACTCCAGGTCTCCCGGGTCTCCACAGGCCCAGACAGTCTCTGCCTGCCTGTTTGCTCTTTTCTGAGCGGTTTTTAAATCCCCCTTGCAGTGCAGCGCTTAAGCAGTGCGAGTCAGAGCGCAAGTGGTTGCCGAATGCTGCAACCCTCCAGGCGACTCTTTGTCACGTGGAGGCATACGCGGCTTCCAGGTTGCTGTTCTCTACCCCTGGATTCTGGATTTCTGGTTCCGTGTATGGAACTGATTTAATTACATTTATTTGTTGAGCAACTCATATTTCCCAGTTTTTAACAAATACTAAGGCAGACACTGAAACGGGACCCCATTTCTGTCATCTTTGCATTGGTTCTTCGTGACTCGACAACAGCGCCACCTGCTGGATAATAGGTAATATGGCAGTTTTTATTTCCATTGCAACTTTTACTGCTTTCTTTACTAATACAATGGATTATATCATGCGAGGTTTATATGACTATGGGAATACCTTAATTTATTGGTTACTAGGTTTTAGTTTTCTTCTCCATATTCTATCATTAAGGAAGAATATGGCACTCCTAAGAACAATACAATCTTTATGGACTAATAATGAACGGCTAATTGAAAGGATTAAAATTATTGACAATCAGAGGTTATCTGAACAACTGGATATTATGATAGGCAAAGTTGACTCCATATCCAAGGGTACTAGGTAGTTACCTGAAAGGATTTATACCATTGAATTTGACGTGCAGAAGTTATCAAAAAGTTTTGATAAGGTAACAGACAGAATGTACCTCCAGGATGGCAATTTACATGATATCCAAGAAAAGTTCAAGGAGGACATGTCATCTTTGAAGGGAAAAGTTAAAACCTTGGAATTACAGGTACAGAATGGGGACCAAAAAATTGATACCTTAGTGAAATCACTAGAAACATATGCAGGTCAGGAGATCCAGGTTTTACGAGACAATGATAAAAAGATTTGAAATGATTGAGGAAACTATTAGAGCTGTTGAGCAGAGTAAGAAGGCACAAGGACAGGATACAACATCACCACCAGCTGTCAGAACTGGTCTATCCAGGGTTTTAGCGTCATACCCTGTAATTTACTCTGACAAAGCGTCAACTTCTAAAGGCTCAAAGGGAGCCAAAGAAGGTAGATGGATGCCAATAGGAATGAATGACCTAAAAGAAATTAAGCAAGCTGTTGTTAATTATAGCTTGCACTCTGCATTTGTTAAGGAAATGATAAGGACTTGGGCTTCTAATGTCAGAGCTACTTCCCATGATTTCTCTCAGTTAGTGTCCACAGTATTGGATGATGGACCTTCCTTGATGTTTGGAATTTATTTCAGAGAAGAATCCAAACATATGGAACAGCAAGGAAGAGCAAAAGGTTTGGAGGTTTCCCAAGATCAAATTCTTGGTATAGGAGCGTATGCTGATCCACAGGTCCAAGCTCTTTACAATGAAGGAGTATTGTCCCTATGCCACAAAGTGGCCTTAAATGCATGGGATAGGATACAAGAGCCAGGGAAAAGGGTCAAATCATATACCAGGGTTAGGCAGGGACAGAGAGAACCCTTTACTGACTTTTTGCAGAGATTAATTAAGGCTCTGAAAATAGGAGTAACAGACCCAGAAGCTAGACGAATAATTCTTGAATCTCTGGCTTTTGAAAATGCAAACTTAGAATGTAAAAAAATAATTGGGCCTTTAAGGTCTAGATTAGCACCTATGGATGAATGGATTCAGCATACGATGAATGTTGAGATGTTTGGCTATAATGATGAATCTTGGGTAGGTGAAGCAATTTCCAAAGCAATGAGGAGACATCAAACTGTCAAATGTTTTAATTGTGGTAAATTAGGACATCTGAAAAGGGACTGCAGACAAGGGATGTCTAGAAATATCTCCTCTGGGAATGACAAAAATAGGAGACCTTGGTCTTCAGGTATATGTAGGAGGTGTGGTAAAGGCCGACGTTGGAGCAATGAATGCAGGTCAACAACAGACAGACAAGGCAACCCAATACCATCGGGAAACCCCTTGAGGGGCCTCTCACAGGCCCCCAAGCCAAAAGCAGCCCAGTCATTCCCAGTTGCAGTGGAAAACATGTCTCACCAAGAAAATTTAAAAAATCCAATGCCTGCTGTAAAAGCAATACAGGTCTAAATAATGAGTTAAATGTGGAGGATGAGTCAAAAAAATCCAGTAGGACAGTGTAAATGTATATTTTGGCAGACTTCTATTAATGATCAAAGACTAAAGTTAAGAGTCTGTATAAATGACATCTTTATTGAAGGTTTATTAGACATGAGTATGGATGTAAGTATAATTACTCCAAAATCTTGGCATCCGAATTGGCCTCTTCAAGAGGTAGATGTTCAGTTTCTGGGAATTGGAACCCTATCTCGTGTAAAACAAAGCACAAGATGGGTTGAATGCGTAGGACCTAAAGGGCAAATAGGAAGACTAAGGCCATATATAGCCAATATAGCAATAAATTTATGGGGCCGTTACTTGCTACAGCAATGGAATACCCAGATTAACATTCCTGTAGTCCCAGGAACTCATAATTCTGGGAAGGATATAATGAGGTATTATGGTAAAAGGTCACCAGCTATTCAGGCTGTACAAGAACATACACCAACTAGCAAACATTTAGAGGTACCAACAGCCTTACCTTTAAAATAGTTAACTGAGAAGCCAATATGGATCAAGCAGTGGCCTCTAGCTGAAGATAAATTACAGGCTTTGGAACAGCTGGTACAAGAGCAACTAGAAGCTCACCATATTGAAGAATCAACCAGCCCTTGGAATTCTCCTGTGTTTGTTGTAAAAAAGAAATCTGGTAAATGGAGAATGGTGACAGATCTAAGAGCTGTCAACAAGGTAATTCAACCTATGGGTCCTCTACAATCTGGAATTCCTTTGCCTTCTCTATTACCAAAAGGATGGCCTCTTATAGTTATTGATTTGAAAGATTGTTTTTTTCACTATACCTTTACAAGAAAAGGATAGAGAAAAATTTACCTTCACAGTGCCTACTTATAATAATTCTCAGCCTACTAAGAGATATCAATAGACTGTCCTCCCACAGGGAATGCTCAATAGTCCCACATTGTGCCAATATTTTGTAAATCAGCCATTGGAAATAATTCGTAAATAATTTCCTAAGTCTATAATTTACCATTACATGGATGACATTTTGTTGTCTGATTCAAATAAAGATACTTTAGAAAGGATGTTTGAAGAAATAAAGAAAGTCTTGCCTAAATGGGGATTACAAATTGCTCCTGAAAAGATTCAAAGAGGAGATTCTGTTAATTACTTAGGTTACAGACTAGGTTTACAGAAAATTAGAACACAAAAGGCACAAATTAGGAGAGACCAGTTACGGACTCTTAATGACTTTCAAAGATTGTTAGGAGACATTTCCAGTCTATAACCATCTGTTGGGATAAGACCTGATTTAATAGTTCATTTAAACAAAACCTTAGATGGTGATAAATATTTGAATAGTCC
This sequence comes from Ondatra zibethicus, assembly GCA_004026605.1. Lineage (NCBI taxonomy): Eukaryota > Metazoa > Chordata > Mammalia > Rodentia > Cricetidae > Ondatra > Ondatra zibethicus. Next base: position 10,431 of record PVIU01016613.1, on the reverse strand, counting down.
CAGAAAATTAACATCTGAAGCAGAAAAGGAACTGACAATGGTTGAGGAAAAATTACAGGAGGCACATGTGGATAGGGTAAACACAAATCTTAAATGTATCCTAGTCATATTGCCTTCCAGAATTTCTCCTACAGGGATTTTAATGCAGAGGGAAGATATTATTTTAGAATGGATATTTATACCACATAAACCAAGTAAAAAATTAAAAACTTATGTGGAAAAAGTCTCTGAATTAATTATAAAAGGTAAACTGAGACTTCGTCAACTAGCAGGTATAGAGCCAGCAGAAATTATAGTGCCTTTTACTACTGATGAAATAAAAAAGTTATGGGAAGAAAATGAACCATGGCAAAGAGCTTGTGCTAATTTTTTGGGAGAAATTAATAGCAACTATCCCAAAAGTGATAAACTTAACCTCATAAAAAGAACTTCTTGGATTCTTCCTCGAATTGTACGTGATGCACCAATAACTGGAGCCTGTATATTTTATACTGATGCAAATAAATCAGGGAAAGTAGGTTACAAATCAGAAGAATTGAATAAGGTGGAACAAAGCCCTTATAATTCTGTCCAGAAGGCAGAATTATATGCCATTCTTATGGTGCTAAGGGATTTTAAAGAACCTCTTAATATAGTTACATATTCATAATATGAAGAAAGAGTTATCTTGCATATTGAAACCGCTGAATTTATACCAGATGACACAGAATTGACTTCATTGTTTATCCAGGTGCAAGACATAATCAGGAATAGGCTTTGTCCTATGTACATAACACACATCCGATCCCATATGGGTCTGCCTGGTCCTCTAGCACAAGGTAATGCTGAAATTGATCAATTATTGATTGGAAGCATGTTGCAGGCCTCAGAATTTCATAAAAAACCTCATGTCAATAGCAAAGGTTTAAAGAAAGAGTTTTCTATTACATAGCAACAAGCTAAGGAGATTATAAAGAGATGCCTTACTTGCTCTTTCTATAATCTAACACCGTTGCCTGCAGGAAGTAACCCAAAGGGTACTCAAAGGAATGAAATCTGGCAGATGGATGTGTTCCACTAAAATATGTACACCACACCATAGATACATATTCAGGTTTCCAATGGGCAACTGCCCTGAGCTCAGAAAAGGCTGATTCAGTAATCACACACTTTTTGGAAGTTATGGCCATCATGGGTATACCTGCACAAATAAAGACAGACAATGGCCCAGCATATGTATCTAAGAAAATGAAACGCTTTTTTGCTTATTATAATATAAAGCACATTACAGGTATACCAAATAATCCTACAGGTTAGGCAGTTATAGAAAGGTCAAATCGTACAATAAAGGATATGCTGAACAAGCAGAAAGGGACAGAAAATACCCCCAGAAATAGATTACATAATGCTTTGTTAACCTTGATTTTCTTAACGCTAATGAGAAAGGAACAACAGCAGCAGAGAGGCATTGGATAATGGAAAAAATTCTGAATTGAATCAACCAGTATATTTCAAGGATGTGTTGACTTCACAATGGAAACCAGGAGATGTACTACGTTGGGGAAGGGGTTTTTCTCTTTTTCCACAGGAGATGAAAAATTATGGGTGGCATCAAAATTAATAAAGATTCGCTTTGAAAAGGAGAAACCTATTGAAACAGAGAAATGACAGCTTGTCCACACTGGTGATGACCATACAGGTGGTAAGAAAAGCATTTAGGATGGGGGCATGGTCCTGTTCTTATCTTTGCAGGAAAATACTCATCTTCAAAAGTTCAAGAAACCCCTGATGTTTGAATGATGACAGGTAGAAAAATAACTATCCAAAAAGGATCATCAAGAAAATCAAATATGGTTCGTAAGTACAAATGATACAATGTATACATTTATATATATGCATATGTATGTATATGTTTATGAATATATAGTGCTGGTTTTAGAGTTGGACAACGGCTCTGTCCTTCTTTAAATCCCAAACATGTTGTTAAAAGAAAAACCCAGAGTTTCTGTCTCATGTCAAGAGCAGTTTGATGTGGGACAGAAAGAAAAAAGTATTTAGAAAGTATCTTTGCTTTTCTTCATATCTATTCTTATTTTTATCATACCTTTCATTGAATATATATGTCTGTAGATGTCTATATATGTAATGCTTAAGTTTTCCACATTGAACAATGAATTTTCCTGCAGTAATCTCTGAAGTTTCCAGGAAGAAGATGGGGCCCCATAACAACAACTCCACCTGGTTGATATGACGTCATGACACTGATAGTGTTACTACAAGACCTGTTTTGGGTACCAGCTGCACAAGATGGTTCCAACTTGGTTCACTGAAATGGTGCACATCTCTTACAACGTTTTGGCCAGACTTCCACAAAATACACAGAGACTATTTGCAATCTTACCAGACATTAATCTTGAAATGTAACCATCATTTTACTTTCACAGGATCCCCTAGAAAGAACATTGCCCCCATGACAGCTGGAAGTAATTCTAGAAGACGACATCCCCTCTCCCAGCAAAGTTTGCCCTCAGGCTTAGGGACATCATTTAGGGGTTGATTATAATTGGTATATGGTTGAGGGTTGGGGGAGGAATTTTATAAGCTCAGGGACATTTTGAAAAAAAAAAGAGGGAAAATTGGATGATGGGATAATACATTGGTATTTGTGAGTTATTGTTTACAGACAATTACATTGGTATAGATTCTTGTATATTGATACAAACTTAAATTATATTGTATATTGTATGCATGCACGCTTCTACCTCTGTTTAAAACATTTTTATGCATTTATATATATATATATATATTTACCATATTGCAGTGTACATTCTGCCTCTGATCAAAATACTTGTACATTGTTTACATTTGGAGGTCATTGTCCTCATTTATTGCACAGTTGTTTATTGTCTTAGTCTTTAAGTTAGATAGGTATTGAGAATTATAGATCAATAGTAATCTATGTTTGTCATACTTATAGTTAGACTAATCAGGTTCTTTAGATACATAGAGATTATATTCTGTATAGATAGATAATCTTCAACCACTTGAAGGATCTGTGGAACATGGCATTTAAATAACTTAGGGTTTTGTTGACATGAGACATAATTGCTCCTGGCAGCACCGATCTATTCCCGAGAGAATGTTGAGCACCAAAGACACTCCACTTGGAGCCTGTCTTCTTCTTGGCAAACAACTGGCCTTTGGGCAAAGAAATGCCCATGCCTCAACCACTGACAAGATATAGTATCCAGAAATGGATAAACAGGACTGTCAAATCTTGCCAAGACAGGGTAAGACAGTTTTGAAACATTTCTTGCCTTTGAAAATGGTCTGTCAGTTATTCTAGGCCATAGCCAAAGTTGGTTGCTTCAACATTGCAAAATGAGACTTTGGGTGATTGCTCAGGTAGCTAATTGTCTCTGTCATATATCGCTTGCTTTGGAAGCTACTTGATTGTACTTCCTGCCTGCTGAAGTAATATTATCTACCTTCTCAGGCCTTCAATAGGGTTGAAGATTAGATAATCATACTTACCATCCTCTTATGATCTAACCAAGCCATCTCCAATACAAGACTTAGACTCCTTAGGATAGAATGTTTATTAAAACATTTAGCATATGTTCCTTGCTTAATATTGTTTATGCTGATTGTAATTCTAATCTTATACTTGATATCTATTCCTAGTGTATATTGTTTTGTATTGGGTTTGGAACTCTCTTACTTAAATAAAAGGGGGAGCTGCTGTGGGAGCTACTTCTGCTACTTCAGCCAATAGCCTTTAAGATACCAGCCCACTGGGGCATGGTGTCTTTAGTTTTAAAAAGGTGGCAGCTGTGTGCTCGCTCTCTCTTGCTTCCGGTCTCCGGCTATTAGACTTCATTCCTGATTGCACAGAGGGCTGTTGTCTGGGACGGTGATCAGTAAGTTTTTTCACTTTTAATAAATAACCATTTTATTAATTGCAATTTCATACTGGTGTGGGATTGTTTTATGACTTACGGCTTCACAGTGTGACCTTATACCTCCTTCATAGGGAGGAGTTTAGTTTTATACTCCAAAATGGGTTTCTCCTTGAGGCATGCCCTCCCTAATGGGATAGAAATAGATACAAGCACAGAATCAAACAGTTGCCCCAGTAAGTAGAGAGATGGCTTGTCAGCAAACTAACTGCTTGCCCTGTAATCATTAGAAGTTGACCCCTAGAGCTCATTCAAATTATAGTCTGGGTGTGGTATCACATGCTTATAATACAGCATTGGGGAAACAGGGATAGGCAAATCTGTGGTGCTTGCTGACCAGTCAGCCTAGCCACTAGGATAGCCGAGAAACCCTTATTCAAAATACAAGATAGATGGCGCGCAAGGAATGACACTGACCTGCTTACATGTACGCATTACACTTGAACACATACACACTGAAAAAAAATTGATGTTTGAAGCTACAGGATAGCATCAAAGGCCAATATATAAACAAAAAGCAACCACCAACCCCAACTATCTGTATAGTTCAAATGAAAAATTTAAATGAAAATCATTCATGAAGCCCAAAATTTTACAAACTCCACCTCTATTTAACAAATACATTGCAAGTTCTTTTGTTAACAGAAAACATTTAATAAAATTATGAGGACAAAGAGGTTAAAATAATCAAATAATCTACTTATATGAACATATCCTGAGATACCATTTTATGTGTGATACATTCTAAAACGAACTCACATTCTCTGTAAATGGTGGAGATCTACTTCAGATCACAGTGAAAATGCCACACATGACAGAAGAGATCTCGTGTGACTGATAAGCTCACATGTCTGTCATCCCTGATACTATTTGATATATCCATTATTTTAAGACTTTATTAGTATACATTATTGGTTGGTTTGTACCTCTTGGTATGCTTGCAACTGCCCATTGATTATCTTTAATAAAAAGTTGTCTATCCATTCTATCTTGATGTCGATACTCAAAATGAAATGACAGATCATAACAATTGCTCTATAAAATGGAATAACTCAAACATAAGCACAACAAACAGACTGTTCTATATACCACCAGGTAAACTAAAGCAGACTAGGCCTCATCACCACAGCAAGAATTTGGAATGGCAAAAAAGGACCTGGTAAGATTAGCATCCCGAGAGATCATTATAGCAAATTATAAAAGTGTGTCATACCCTTTAGGGTATTTTGAATTCTGTTGTGGGGGAGAATAGACAACCATATCTTGTCCAAAAAGTGGAAGAGAATAATTAAGATTCACTTCAAAATAAACGATCTCATTAAGGGAAATTAGATGCAGGGAAGTGATACAGAAACAAGAGGGAGAAACTAGAGAGGTTTGCAATCTAGGAATGGCAGAGCAAACCTTGAAAGAAGTCATACCCATTAAAGGTGGTCTTGTCAGTGACTTTATTCAGTTGTCAGATCCACGCTGTGACTATATAGAATATCTGGTGATATTTCTGGTCGTTCTGCCTCTACCTAAGAAGGCATTTCTTTTGTGGTGGCTCCCATCTCTCACTATAGAATGCCCTAATATTATAGTTTATCTGTTTTCATTCCTGCCAGGCTTTATGACATAATAAAGGAGAGGCTATACAATTTAAAGGACTAACTTGGAGTACTCAGACACTCATATTGGAAGCCCTAAATCACTAGGCCTTTCCTATTGCTTGCTCAGTTATGTTATGATCAAGTTTTGGGTGCAGTATCTCAGAACACTAATTCTTATTCCTCTCGGGTTATGAAAATAGCAAAAAGAAAAGGGATGGAAAAGAGCCAGAGAAAAATGGAAGCAATAGAAGGAACCATAAACTTGGCATTATTTAATCACATAAAGGAATGATAGGGCTATTTGTAAGTCTTTAAATAAACAAAAATCATGTAATTAGTACCAACCACCCAATTAGTAAAGCACATAGTGCATTATTCTAGGAGAGTAATTAAGAAACCCATTAAATGTCAAGAGCCTATCTAAAATAATATTGATATTCCTTTATTCTTTTTCATTAGTTCAAAAGTTATTCTAAGACTATTGTGCAACTTCCACAAAGCATTGCTTCCCTCCCCCGGCCCATCTCACCTCTTTATTATCACTGCCCATCACCCCTTCCCACAGTGTTCCATAGTGGGATCACCAGTAGATACATGTCTGAAGATAGGAATTCCCTCTCTCCCCTCCATTGTTCTTCTTACTCCTCTCTCCTCGTGCCCACTTTCACATACATGCACACACCGCATGTGCACATTTACTACTTTCCAAAAATACAAGGCCCAATCTGAGGCTCAGGACTGTAGTTAAGAATGTATGTTGCTATGTTGAATCTGAACAAAAGAGATTAAGCTTTGAACCTCTGGATCCTCAATAGAAAATTTCACATTAAAAGTCCCTTTGTCACCTGCCCATATTCGAACATGTCTTTTCCCTGCGAGTAACCAAACGTTCCCTTCACACTTCCATGTTCCTAAGTCCAACTGTATATAATCAAAATAGGTGGACAAGAAACCTGAGCTAGAGTTTCCTGTATTTGAAGGCAGGAGATGTAGATAAATTTTTACATATTTGAGCATACCAAGGCTAGAACACACAGAATTCTGAAATAAGGACATCTAGTCCAATGATAATGATGCAGATAGACTTTTTTCACTGTTTGTCTATGAGAGTTAAGCCCAGAGTTTCAACAACTTTCTCCACCTTTCCCAACATTGAAACTTACACAGTTCTTCACTGTTTGTTGATAATCTGGCTCTTGTCACTCCTTTATATTTTCTTTGCCAAGATATCAGAAAAACATATGGACTTGTTCAATTTCTGGGCTGTTAGCAAGACAGCTTCATTTTTCTACCTTCCCTATCTTCATTTTTCTTTCTTCTTAACAAGATAAATTGTCAATATACATTGTTAACAATAACAATATATATTAACCATAAATATTACTGAATATATGCTCTAGATTTTCCCCTTGGCTGGCTATTAATAAATTTATCAACTAAAGCTTTGATTTGGAAGGGGACATTGTGCCTATAAAATAAATGACAATATAATTTTAAAACAATAACTATATTCTAAGCAGATTTTTCAGGAGTTCATGTCATCAAATTATGTACTCAAAAATGAAGTTCTGAGACTCTTTGACTCATAGTAGATCATAGAGTCTTGACAGTCAGCAACATTTTGAAATTGTCAAAACATCAACAGGCCCTTTTGTTTGATGCCATCTTTGGTCAGCCCTATTGAGGGAGATTTTCTTTCATAAGCACACATACATACACCACACACACACTCACAACACAGTAGAGAACCATAGATGTGTGTGTTCACATACATGGATACTTGTACCCTCACATGTGCACATATACCACACACAAAGATTATGACAATTTGGCAAATCATCATTATCTCTTACTCATCATTCTTATCTTGGCTCAGTAATAAAAAGAATCAATGCCCACAAAGTATTGAGTTAATCAGTCATCCTGCATACTATCAACAATGTATATTTTGAGTTATTTTCATGGAATCAAATCCAAAACTATCAGGATCTATGTGGAAAAACCTTTATGAGGAGTTAATTTGGTATTCATCTTGTTTTGTATAGAAAAATAGAAAATAGAGAAGCAAGAAGGGAGAGGGAGAATATAATTAATATTGATGGAGAGATATTTTCCTCCTATACCAAAAGAGATATACAGTGGTCAAGATTGAATTTTGGATACCTACATCCAAGTCTTCTTTCTGCTGTAAGTTACTCTGTGTGTTAAACCATGTGTCATCATTTGTTTCTTCATTGAGAAAATAAGAACAATGCAGGCAAACTCTCTTGTAGAAGACAAAAGTAACCTACAGAAAACACACAAATTGGTGTCTGGCACATACTGAAGTGCTGACAGATGACAGTCATGGATCTAGAGGTGGTAGTTATAGTCATTATTGATACATTTAAAATGGTGGGGACTTCAGAAGTCTACTGATTAAGAGACCCTTAAAGGCCATTTAATTTGACCTCCAATCTCTTTTCATACATCTTGGAAAATACTTAACTCCTAGTGTCCTAGTTAGGTTTAACTCATTTGGATACAACCTATTGTTATCTAGGACGAAAATCTTAATTGAGGTATTGCCTAGACCAGATTGGTATATAAGTATGTCTTTGAGAAACTGTCTTTATTATTAATAGATGCAGAAAGGCTTAGCTCACTGTGGGTGACACCATTCTCTAGGCAGGTGGTTCTGAACTGTCTAAGAAAGCTAGCTAAGTATAAGATAGCATTTTACCCGGCAACCACACAGCATCCTCCATGTAACCATGGTGGATGCCTACTTCTTAGGCTATGAAGTAAATCCCTTGGTTTAGAATAATGCTGTGTAGAACAGCAAGCAGACCTGCTTTCAGATTTCTGCATTGATTTCCTTCAATAGTATACTGTAATATGGAATTATAATAAACTATTTCCTTCCCTTCATTGCTTTTCATCATGGTAGTTTATCACAGTTACAGTAAACTATTATGAAATACCTCTGTCACATATTATAGTAAGTCACCAATGTTTACCTTTCATCATCATTAGATTTTGAAACTGTGCTGTTTTCAAAGTACATGCAAAAAAAAAAGGAAAAAAGAAAAGGAAAATAAAGATCATATTGAGTGCTCAGAATCCTTCCTGTAAATTCATGGAACAGTGTTGTGGTTTCACTAGAAAGGAAAGGACTCTCAGAGTGAACATCAAAGTATCAAAGACCCAGTGGTAAAGCTATCTTGCTGACTCTCTCCCAGTCTTCTTTCACCAAAACATATTTATTTCACCACCACCCAAGAAAGAAAAGCAACTCATTGCCTGAATGTTCCTTAAGCATCTGGAACTTTGAGAGGACTGCTGAGACAGATGCAGGCTCATGTCCACAGTGGGGAGGAGATGCTGTTGGTCCTCTAACTGATCATTTTCCACACATTTTCTTCAAGAGCATTGCGTTGTTTACACATGAAGATCTCAGGCCAGGAAGAAAGGTAAGCCAAAATTAACATATTTAATGAGTCTCACACCCTGCTTGGTAATGCCAACAAGTGAAAGAGAGAAAGCAGGGCAGGGGGAAGAGCAAGTGCCACTCCGCATGTTCCATATATTAGATCTCCTTTAGTTCTTAGAGCAAGATTACATGGCAACCCTGATATAACTCATCTGGCATATTAGGAAACAGGAATGAAAAAATAAATGCTAGTAGATATTAGACACTTTATAGAGTCTGGTAGAATCCTGAAGATGTTTATTCTACCCATGTCTGTTTAAAAAGAACATGAAATAAAAGCCCAGGTAAACAACGTGGTCTAATGGATTTGGGCTAGCTAGATGTAACCATTGCAACTGCTTAGACTATACTTTCTCTGCTTACAAACAACAACAACAAAAGAAAAATATTAGCCAAGCTATGTCATATCTCAGTTGGTAAAGAGCTTGTCATGCAAGCAGGAGGAGCTGTACTGATCCCTTATACCTACATAAAAATCCAGGGACAGTGGCACCAGCAATCCTAATGCTGGGGAGACAGAGACAGAAGAAAACGTGGGGTTTGCTGGCCAGCTAAGCTGGTTGGTGACTAAGGTTCATGTTCTGTGAGAGACCCTGCATCAAAAAAAGGGGGAGAGTGGTTGAGTAGCATATGTTTCACTGGTCTTTCGCCTCCACAGGCATGAAGACACATGTAACATGAGGGCCTGGTTGGTTTCTGTCCTCCCACCAGGTCCCACAGCCGATAAATCCCAAAGAAAATCACACAGAGAGTCAACATTAATGATAAACTGATTGGCCCATTAGCTCAGGCTTTGTATTAGCTCTTATAATGTATATTAACCCATTATTCTTATCTATGTTAGCCACATGGCTCGGTACCTTTTTCAGTGGGGGCAGGTCACATCCTGCTTCTTTGGTGTCTGGGCAGGACTGTGGAAAGAGCTTCCTTCTTCCCAGAGTACTCTTGTTCTCATTCCCCACCTCTACTTCCTATCTTGTTTTCCCGCCTATACTTCCTGCCTGGCTATCAGCCAATCAGCGTTTATTAAAAATATAATTGACAGAATATAGATGATTCTCCCACACCACTCCCCCCTTTCTTTTTTTTCTTTTTTTTTTTTCGCGTTTTATGAAAATGAATTTTATTAAAATGTATCACTGTCTGCCCCTTTCCCCACTGAAGCTGTTTCTCTTGGCTGTATGCTTTCCAGAAAGCTCAGTTTGGTTTCTGCTTCTCTCCTTTGTTTCCCTCACTCCCCTGCCAGGGCTTTGCTCATCTTGCTTACGGCCAGCACCTTTTTCTTTTTTTTTTTTTCCATACATTGTTTTGTTTTATTTTTTCCATTCAAGAACATAATTAAAGATAAAAAAAAAATTTTTTCCTTTCTTCCCCTTCTCCCGGTCCCCTCCCACTACCCCCCACCCCTCCTCCCTCCCCCTTCTTCCTT